>JAVJIF010033848.1:0-69219 GCA_038442645.1 Agave tequilana | reverse complement strand
TTTTTGACTGCATATTTATAGGTTATGCACATCATAGTGCTCATATAGGTTTCTTGTGAATAGAAGTGATAATAATGTTATGGAGATTCACACTATTGTTGAAACTAAAATTCAGAATTCTTTGAGCATGTTTTTCCATTAAAAACTCATGTTGATAAACCTTCCCATGCTTCATCATCTAGTCATGCACAAGAATCTGATGATAATGAACAGATTGAACTAAGGAGAAGTAAAAGAGTTAGAAAAGAAACTGACTTTGGTAAAGATTTCTATACATTTCTTATTGGTGATGACCCTCTCACTTATAAAGAGGCGATCTCTTCTCCGAATGCTCCATTCTGGAAAGAAGCTATTAATAATGAATTAAAATCCATATTATCAAATCACACTTGGGAACTTGTTGATTTGCCACCAGGTGCAAAACTAATTGGTTGCAAATAGATATTTAAAAAAAACTGAAACCTGATGGTCTTTGGATAAATTTAAAGCTAGATTAGTTAATAAAGGATACACTCAAAAGAAAGACTTTAATTATTTCGATACATTTGCTCCTGTGACTAGAATTGCATCTATTAGAGTGTTGTTTGCTTTAGTATCTATTCATAAGCTTGTGATACATCAAATGGATGTTAAAACTGCATTCTTAAATGGAGAACTGGAAGAAGAATATATATGGACCAACCTGAAGGTTGTCTGATAACAGAAAATGAACACAAAGTCTGCAAACTTGTAAAATCTTTATATGGTTTAAAACAAGCACCCAAACAATGGCATGATAAATTTGATAGTGTTCTTGTTTCCAATGGTTATCAGATTAATGATGCTGATAAATGTATCTATACTAAATTTGAGGATAATATTAGTGTTATCATATGTTTATATGTTGATGATATGCTTATATTTGGTACAAACTTAGAAATTGTAAATGACACCAAATTATTTTTGTCTTCTAATTTTGATATGAAGGACGTGGGTGAAGTTGATGTGATCTTAGGAATTAAATAACTAGAGATTCTGATCAGATCATGCTTTCACAAGGACACTATATAAAAAGAATGTTGAAGAGATTTGGTCATTTTGACTGCACTCCTGTTTTCACACCTTATAATGGTAGCATTCACTTAAGAAAGAACAAAGAAGAAAGTTGTCACAATCTGAGTATGCACAAATCATTGGTAGTTTAATGCACTTGATGAACTATACACGACCTGACATTGCTTATGCCGTGGGACGACTTAGTCGTTACACTCACTGTCCTAATAAGGATCATTGGACAGCATTGTATCGAGTGCTAAAGTATCTGAAAGGAACTATTAATTATAATTTGACATATTGTGGCTTTCCTTCTGTTTTAGAGGAATACTCAGATGCTAACTGGATCTCTGATTCTGATGAGTTAAAGTCCACAAGTGGATATGTGATTACACTTGGTGGGGATGCGGTGTCTTGGAAATCATCCAAGCAAACTGTCACAGCTCGCTCATTATGGAGTCTGATTTGTTGCCTTAGAGAAGGCATGTACTGAAGCTGAGTGGCTCAGGAATCTTTTAATTGATATACTAATTTGGAAGAGACCAGCTCCGTCTGTGTCTTATTCATTATGATAACCAAGCTACTATTGCTAGAGCTAAGAATAAAATATACAATAGAAAAAGAGTAGGCATATACGCCTAAGACATAAAATTGTAAAGCAGCTGCTAGATGATGGGATCATATCTCTTGACTATGTGAGGTCAGAACTTAATATAAGTGATCCATTTACCAAACTACTAAGGAGAAAACTAGTAAAGAATACATCGAGGGGAATGGGACTCATATCTATAAGAAAGAGTCAAAAATGATAGTAACCAAACCTATGTGATTGATGAACTCATGAAGTAGGTTCATATGGGTAATAACAAATCATTTGTTGACTTGGAGATGCACTATCGTTATTTTATTATTGAGAAGTCCCTTCTTATGATGTAGATAGTGCAAATTGCAATGTGCTAAGGATGAGCATTAGCTCTTAATGGATTACCATAGCCCTTATTGGGTGGTGTGTTTAATTGCAATGCACACTTGATGGATCCACCTATATGAGTGTGGAGTGGGACCGCTTCCTATGAGAATGTAGACATATTCTCTAGAGCGCTCATGAATATCCAGGTAGGGCGCATGGCCGATTCGCGCCAACCCGTTTTGAACAGCTCGGTTCTATGAATGATATGTTGGTTGTAGGTCAATGATCCATAATTAGGAAGATTGGTTCATAGAAACTTTATGTTTCACCAACTTCTTGTGAGACACACCTACATATCCTGGGTAGTGGTTCATAAACTAAAGTCACCATTATTGATGCATTGAGTTCCTATGTTTCCTCCTCTTCTCTCTCGCTCCTATTATCCTTCTTTTAATTTTGAAATAGTAGGGGATTGTTAGTATTTTGAGAGTATTTTAAAATTAAGCTAAGTTCTTTTAGTCCCACGTTGGATAGGAAAAGAACTCTTTAGTGTTTTATATGGAGCCTCTTTCATGATGGGCTGTGTGGGCTAGAAAGGGGGTGCTCGCGCGCACACAAGCCCATTAAAGCCCAGTGAAGGGAATTGGGTTACCGGATCCAGAAAACCTTAATGCGCATGTGCGCCCCATCGCACGCGCAGGAGGGTGCAAATTCGGGTTTCAGAGCCTCGCGGGTGTGCCCGAATAGGCTAAGTTTTGCCAATTTTTTTTTTGATTTAAAATTAAAATAAAATCTTTTCAATCCTGTCATAATATTTGGGGCAGAGATAGCTGTTGAGATTCGTATCTTTCCATATCCTATCCTGTCATTGCAGTGACACTTTCCAAAGCAATTTTGTTTCTCTGCATAAGGAAAGATTGGTTCTCTGTTCAAGGATTATGTTCTCTTCCCAAAGATTTTCTAATGATCATAAACTCTCTTTATGAAGGATCTATTCCCAGCTCTCAAAAACAGAACTCAACCATCTTCCTCTTCCTCTGAATTTCCTTAGACTCTTCAGTTCTTCCCTGCATCTCTGGAGGAAATAAACTGAGCTGTTCGAGGGCCTGTGCATTGCGAGTGCACGCTTGCAGGGCCAGCGTCGTTGAATCTTGGAGGGTAGACCACCATCAACCTGCTGCACCGAGATACTCTCTCAGAGGGGCGCGATCTACTCTTAAGGACAGTGCTCCGCACGCCTCGATCAACATAGAGAAGTTCCTTCCTTCTTGAAAGTTTATTTGATTAGATTAGCAGTATTTCATACATTATTTTCCAACAAAATGAAGTCATTCATTTATCATATGTTCTATATTCTTTTATTGTAATAAATTTTGTTTGAAACTAATATGTCCTTCATTTGTTTGGATCATTTTGATTCTGGGGCTTGGAAGACTTGACTTTGATTCTTATTTCTAAGTTGTGGTTGCTTCACAGCATGAACCGTGTCTTGTTGTGTCAACGCTCAATTTCTCCAAAATCTTAGTTTTCACACTTGGCTCAAAGAAAACTAACCTTCTCCTTCTCTCTCTAATTTTCTTATTCATTTTCTTTTAGTTTAATTTTTCCTCTCTTTTTTCTCTATACCTTTTCATGAACTCGATTCTATACCTACTTTTGTTTTCATTTTTCTTACTTAATCACGATTGGTGAGCCACATGTGTCCTCATTTACTAATGCACCAAATCTCTCTCTCTTTCTCTCTCTTTTTTTTTTTCTTTCTTCTTATTAATCATGGGATTGTGCAATCTTTCTCCAACACATACACCCTCTTCTTCTCTAGCTCTAGTTATATATGGTAGAGATTTACTTTATCTTTCTTTTACAAGAAAAATGTTTGTAATACCTTAGACCCAAACTCAAAGAGCTTGACCCAAGAATCTCTATGTAAATGACTCCACTTTAAACCCCCCCTAACTCGAAATCAAATGCGATGAAACCGAAACCGAATCTGCATGTGATTTTGAACAAATGTATAGAATTAGGTTAGAAAAGGTGGTAATAAACATAGATTAATTTTTATAAAGATAAGAATTAAAAAGGTATAGAGTAAATACTTGTGACGCCACATTAAAATCAAATCCGCGTATGATTTGAGACACTCAAGATTTTATATTGAAACAATATATATTATATCTCTGTGTCAAAAGAATGGGCCGGTTATATTAGTTTCTTCTCAGCCAATCAGAATTTGAGAAAGAGGAATTCGATTAGCATTTTCCTTAAAATTTTCAGCTGGATTTTGTACAATATACGCAAATAGCACGTTACATGTTAAAATCTTTCTTGTTTGATTCGCTTTAAATGTGACGCCTTTACAAACTTTTAAGATTCAGCTTATGTGTGTGAGCCACACACACATACAATAAGAGAACCAATCACGTGCTGACACGTAGAGACGCATCTCTTACAATCTCTTATAATATATGTGTAAGACTCACACATAACATAATATAAGATAATTAATATACGTATCAGCGCGTAATTGATTTTCTTATAACATGTGTGTGACTCACATATGAACCGAATCAGATCTTTTGACGGTCGCAATCGCAAGGCGATGACAGTGACGTAATCGTGGTACCAAGTCGCAGAATTCGGCGCACGGGGCTGGGCCCTTGTGTTCGACACGGGCCTGACGTGGTTTCCTGTGATCAACGGTCCAAGACCACCAAGCGTGATGCCAATTTGGCAGCGATGGGAGCGGGCGGACCTTCGAAGCTTTAAGTAGTACTCTTTTGAATGCGCACAAGACATTGTGGGCCCTGGATTTGTTTTTTATTGGACACTTTTGGATCTAGGAGTAACAAAGTTCTCTTCTTCTTTCAATTTCTTTTTTGTTTTTTTCAATTTATATCTTTTCAAATTATTCATTGTACTAGGTTTTGTGAGTTGCTGTTTTATTTTGTATTATATATATTTTTAAAAGAAGGCCAGCCCTTCAAGATGTGACATCTCATGACCTATTGAAGATGTGACATCTCGTGGCTCGTAATTTAAGTCTTATTGGCCTTTTTATTCCAGCCATCAACAAAACTCGTTGGCTTAGGTTTGAAATAGGGTTTTTTCTCAAAAAAAAATTTCAAAAATAATTAATTCTAAAAATTGATTTCTTTTAAAATCGATTTCTGACGGCCACGTCGGCGGGGCGCTTCGCACCGCTAACGTCACGCTAGTCGATGTAGAGGTCATTTGCTTTGCCCGGAGTTGCAACATTATTTTTAAAAAAATTTTGGGCTTTGCCAATTACACACAATGCTACAATATATATATAATTATATATATATATATTATATATATATATATAATATATATATATATATATCCTTCTCCTCTCTCCTCTCTCCCTCTCTCCTCCTCTAATGCAACGGTGACCAGCGGTGAGGTTGACGACAGCCACAACGATGACAGTAATTAAGTTGTTGTTATCGTTGCTGTGTTGTTACCGTAACGAGGAGCAACCCTCATCGCCGCTGGCTTTCTTGTCATCACAGCAGCAACTGAGCCACTATAGCTTGCCATGGCTGCCGACTACGGAGTAGCCGGTGGGGGCGTGCTCGATGGGGGGCATTAGAGGAGGAGAGAGAGGGAGAGGGGATAGAAGAGGAGAGAGAGTAAAAAAATATTATTATTATTTCAAAATTTGATTCTGATTGAGATTGTGCCAAAATTATTTTGATATTTTGTTTTTACATGGTTTATGGGTGATATCATTGTGGATCACATCCTACAAGGTGGCCCTCTTCAACTCGGCGTGCATCATCAATTCAGAGTGAAACTGTGAAAAAGTATTAGTATTTTGTGTACATTTGAAAATAACACATCTCAATTCTAAACTCTTAAAAGTCCCACGTTCACTCTTGACTTGAGAATTTCTTGTTTTCTCTTTGCCGATTTTTCGTTCTTTAACTTTAAAGGGTATAGATGATAAAGCATGAGCTCTCTCGGCTTTTCTTGCATCAAGCAATAGATGAATTCTATTCAATTATGTCTTTATCGAGAGGGAAAAAGAGGGAGAAAAAAGAGAGAAAATTAATCATTGTTTGGCTCTGATATGCGACAACCCAGCCAACAGTACAAGTATCCTCACTTTTGGAAGAGCCACACATATAATTGAATTTTATATAAGAAAGTTTAGATTCCCATGACATCAAGCCGTAACGTGTATCATAAAAATTCATTGAAATAGCGACGAAATAGTGGAGAAATATGGAACTAGAAATTTCGAAAACAGGTGTAGGCTCAATTGTCCCACTTTGACTGGTTATATATAAAACTAAATATGTGTTGAACATGTACACTCCATCATTGACCGGGGAGATCATAATATTCACTTATATAGTTATATTATTTTACATCTTCTAATAGTAACAAGAAAGGTTTTTCATTAATCAGCAATGGTTTGGACCTCATTGTTCACCGATTCGGTTCATGTGTGCGTGTGCCACACATATTATAAGGAAGTCAATCTCTCACACACATGAATTGAAGTTTATAAAACTTTAAAGTCTTTGAACTCTCTCTTAGATCCTATCAACATGTTAACACGAGATTACCCCTCTTATAATATGTGTGTGTGTGCATGTGTGAGCCACACACATATATTATAAGCCCTCTTATAATATTATAAGAAATTCAAAAACTCTAAAGTTTTGTCTCCTTAAAACACGGCATCTTATCCACGTGTAAACGTGAGATTCACTGTCTTATAATATGTGTGGCTAACACGTGTGAATTATTCTATCAAGTATTAGACTCATTTAAAAAGGCACAGGTGAAAAGTTTTTATCAATCTTCTATTCTCTCTGTAATGCATGAAATTATCAAAAACATAAAACAACTAGAATAAAATTTTAAAAAAAGTAAAAACAGAAAATATTTTGTTATATGCTCACCATACCAAATTGCTAATAGATCATCTGCTTGCATATTGGTGGCTAGAAATTTCTTATAACCAATAAAAAATCAGCACATGTATGAACCTGATACGCTAATGCATCATAATGCATCATCGAATATCGTTATCAGATACTAGATTTTCTTGACGATCCACAGTAAATGTGTGAAATTGGAGACTCTATTGGTTTCGTTTCTAGACTTGAGATTGTATTAGAAACATAAGAAAGAAATGAAAGGCTTTAACTTCCATGAATTTTCATCATCTTTATATTTGTTATTGAACAGCGTTTCAAATCACTTTCATATTTACAAGCAAAGCATGATCTCATTATTGTTTTATTTGAACACACAATAGAATAATAGACTGTCCAGTTGAGTATTTTGATGGCATAAATATGGGACCATAAAGAGATCCAAGATCGAACTGAGAGGGACGAAGACTGTGCACTAATAAAATAATAACAGTAGTAGAAACATCATATTTTTTTTAGTTAATCGAATCCCATTCTATTTTCTCCTTGGATTTGTGATGGTGGTATGCTGAGATGGTTAAAAAAATTTTATTACGAGATGGTTTAGTATTTCACAAATTATATTTGAAGATATTGTTTTTAATGTGGGATAAATTGCAAAAACGACCCCAGCGTGTAACCTTTTTAACAAGAAATTAATCTCCGTATTTTTTTAAGATTCTTAAAATAATTTTTATGTGCAATTGTTGCAAGAAGATGCATGGATAAGGCACTTGTAATAAATTACTGCTATGCTACATTAGCGTTTAAAATTATTATTCCTAAAGTTCTCATAAAGATACTTTTTAGTCTATTTTCATTAAATATGCACTCCATCAGCAAATTATCTATTAATTAAGGACATAGAACAAATTTCATGCAACAATAACGAGGAAAATGGCTTATTAGCATTTATCTATAATTATGTATTTATTTTGTTCTTAAATGAGCTTAATAAAAATTGATAAGATATATGATTTGTGATAAAATAAGTCACAACTCAAGACACAACTCTCATGTTCAGAGAGTTTCTTAAGATTAGTGAGGACTTTTAATAAGGACATATTATTGTTGCGACGCTATTTCTGTACTCGCAATCAACCAGACAAAATGAGTTGCTTCAGTTGTCAAGTTGCCCAAAAGAAACTCATGATCTTTAACTTTCTTGTTCTTTTTTGTGTCCTTGTTTTTTCCTCTGTGGGTTGGGGTCCCAGTTACACATGAAGTTGCACCCATGATTGCATAAATTCGTTCTGAATTTTACTTGATTACATGAGTAATTAGTTATTGATTATCTTAATATATTTATTGAGTTACAATACTTCCAGAAGTATTAGGGATGTAAATAGTTTTCATTTCACAATGAAAATACACAAGTTAGTGTATTGTTGGTGAGCTATATCTAGAAACAAAATTTTAAATATTTTTTATTATTTCAACGAATAAGTTCGTCGACATGTCCATGGGGTAACCTATCTATAAATGTCTTGTTTTTTTTTTTTACACACGTAGAAGTTACAAACTCGTCAGCAAACTTAGCGCTTATTTTATGAAAAATACCTCAAAGTTTTATCGGCATTTAAGTTTAATATCTTATACTATTTTTTCTCATGTTTAATACTTATAGTTTTTAACATTTTACAGATTAATACCTCATAGAATAGTTAGACATTTTTACCCTTTAATTGAAATTCAATAATCATTTTGTCCTCTTCTTCTTCCTCCAACTTTAGTTACCAAACCCTTGCCCTAATCAAATAAAACACATTTCTTCCCTCTTCTTTCTACTCTCCACACCAGCTTTGCCTTCTCCACCATTATATTTCTAAAATCCAATAGAGTTTAGTTGAACCCATTTTCTCTTTCTCCATTAGCACCACCATTATCATCTCCCTCCTCTATTAGCACCACCAACATATCCACTACTGGCACCGCACCATTTACGCTTTCATACACAGCCTTCACAACATTCATGAGCATCACTATCCACTTTTTTTAAAATTAGAATTTTTATTTGTAATTGTAGTAGTCGGATTTTGACCCTCATCAAGATCGCGACATGCGTCATATCTCCTGGGCGCATCGCTTCTTTGTCAGCAGGCCCAACTCACATACAAGCCTAATATAGGCCAAGCAGAGAGCATCAGGTCTCGTCCTGAGTTCGCATCTGATCAGACATCACTCACCTGGATTCACTACTCAATCAGAGTTGCATGACGCTCCAAGACGCCAATAATCAATACAAAAATCATTTTCTATCAGTATAAAGATCCTTCCCGGAGCCACATAAGGCTCTGACAAGAAAACCCTCTGGAGCTTGCTACTGCTGCATTACTTACAGCTGGAAGCACAATCCCCGTAATTCAAGGATCCAACTATGCTGCCAGATCATTCCCATATTCTAAACGTTATGACACTCCTATATCAATTCTGGCTAATATGGATAGTGACAGATATCACTGTATGGTGATCGCAACAATTAAGCAGCGTGATCTGAGCAGTCAGAATGAGATTATGATGTGTGAGTCCTACAGTTATGTGGATCCAGAATATCCACACTCATAAAACAGTTCAGGCGGGTAAAAATGCATCTCATTCTCCATCAACAAAGGGGATTGGCTTTTGATTATTACATCAATTCCATTATAATGAATTCTCTCCCTCTCCCGTGATTTTTCTCTTTCAGATTTTTCACGTAAATTCTTTGTAATTTGCGATTGCTTACATCTGATTTACTCACTTACAATTTGTGATGTGGAAAAATTTCTCGAGAATTTTCCTCCATAGTAATTTAAGAAGGGATGTAATAGAGATATTTTGGGGACTTCAATTTTTTCGAGATAATGCTAAAAAAGAAGCAAAATTTAGGGTATTAAACATGAAGAACAAAAAAGTATGAGGTATTAAACATGAGAAAAAAATAATGCATAGTATTAAACTTAAATATGAGAGAAAGTTTGAGGTATTTTTTATAAATAAGCTCAAATTTAACCAATTAAAATATTTTATACGGTTATTTGGGTTAATTTTTCAAAATTACCATTAAATTTCATGACTTTCTCAAATAACCCTCTAAACTTCAAAACTCCCCCAAAAAAATACTATCATTAGAAAATTCTAAAAATTTTCAAAAAAACCATATCGTTTGTTAGTTTGCTTTTGCTTCTCCAAGTTCTCCATCAAACTACCATTAACAAAGATTTTCTTAAAACGACAAATACCGGATGCCATTCTCTTTGGAATTTTGAGATTTTTTGTGATTAGGATTTTGAAATATAAAAGGTTATTTGGGAAAACTAAAAAAGTTTGTAGTAGTATTGGAAAAAATTAGTCTTATTTTTTTCCACATTCTATCCATGGTTTTAAAATTTCGAGCACTCTTTATTTTCTTTTTTCTAAATAGTTTGTAGGACATATAAAACAGAACTTATCATCTCACATATTTTTAATATTAGTCCAGATCAACCCTATTATTTTTCTTGACGGAAAAGAGAATATTATGTATATTTGAAAATTTTTACTATAGCCGCCTATTTTACTTCATAATTAGGGAAAAAACTCAACTTCATAATTTAATTCACAAGAGTCTCATCTACGTTAACATAAATTGATTTCACCCAACCACCACTTCTTTATATATTGTCATTTCCTCTTTTAATCTTCTCCATCGCCCTCAACGTTGCTCTCCTTTCAATCTTGATTTCGACACAGAGTAATTCGCGGGTCGACCTGACGATTGGGATGATGTAGTATTTAAATCGATGTGGTATTTAGATTTTGAAAAAAAATTAGGGATTATTCGATGCCGGTGAATGGATGTTTGTTGATGATGGTGATGTTAATCTGGGAATTGCAACTTATGATCGCAGTCCTATGTGAGGATTGTGACTATAATCACAGTTTTTTATTACAAGATTGCGACTATGTTTAGTCTTTTTATTAATTGAAAATTAGAGCATTTTGTAAGGACTGTGATCATTGTCGCAGTCCCAATATAAGCTGAAAAATTATGTTTTGTGAGGATCACGATCATAGTCCTAATAAAAATTAAAAAATAAAACATTTTTGTGAGAAATGTGATCATAATTACAGTCTTATAGACTCAGAAACATGTCCTAATAATGACGAGTGCGATCATAATTGCAGTCCTATAAAGACTAAAACAAGACATTTTTGTGAGGATTGTGATCATGATCGTAGTCTTCATATAGAGAATTGCGATCATAGTCGCAATCCTATAAAGACAAGAAACATAGCATTTTTGTGAGGACTGCGATCATGATCGCAATTCTCAGAAATATAGTATTTTTGTGAGGACTGCTGTTGACTGATTTTTCCTGCACACAAAAATTAGAATATTAGATTAAGAATAGATCGTGCGAGGAATCAGTTCTAATCCGCGGTAGCAGGGCTATGCGGGTCGTGATCCTCAAGGAGGGACTGCGATAGAAGCGTTAAGCAAGTTTCTCTAAAAATTTATCTTTTTTAGTTAATTTGTTAGTCACGATGGTATTTACAAAGAAAAGTGGTATTTACAATGAGTTGTGGGAAAGAATATTGGAGAGGTGTGGATTTGATCTACAAAAAAGAAAAGAAAAGAAAAGAATAGAAAACTAACCTTGGTTGGAGAAAATATGCGAAACCTAACACTTTCTACCTTATTTCGGAGGCGTTGAACGTATAAACCTTGGGATCGAACTCAGTCCGTTGTCGCATTAGGTCATCAAGCCTTGGGCAAGCATGAGTTGATACGCCTCGAGGAGGAGAACATCGCCATGGAATATCGTTGGAACCTACTAATCTTCGGTATACTTGTGGTTCGGTAAACGCTCGCGTGCTCGTCAAAGATCAACAAAAAGAAACACAGTAGAAAAGAAAGAGAAAACAAAGAAAAGCAACGACATAAGAATAAAATAAAAATTACCTTTTTATTGATTACAATGGAAGAGAAGAGAATCATCTGTCGGTGTCACCCTCAACAAAGCCATCTCCCTCACTTACATAAAAATTACAAAAAGAAAAGAAAATCTAGAAGAAACCCTAAAAATCTGAACTTTGGCCCTTTGCTGGACGCTGGACCCTCTTTACGTTGCAATGCAGGTGATATTTATAGGTGCAGAAGGCTACAGAGTCCCGACGAAACTGCCCACGAAAATTGGTATTTGATCTTATCAATATTGCCGCGGATTCCTGGGATTTGCCGCGGATCCGCGGCACTTTGGCGACGTCTGGCCACGCGCTTTGGCGCGTGGCCTCTCCTGGTCCGTCCCTGTGGGCTTCTGCTTCTGGAAGTTTGATCCTGGCCTTTTAATCTGGATTTTCGAGATAACTTGGTAATCAAGTTACTCTTAATCCAGATTTCTTCAAATCTTCTTCCCACGAATTTTCTTCTTATCTTGGCCTTTTATCCTCATCCTGCATGTGTTTAGGGTTGGATAGAAGTCTATCCTTCCCTAATCTCTGATATTTGCAACTTTTAGCTCTTGTATTTGCATTTTGACTCTTTGTATTTGCGCTTTTTCACCTGGGCTTCAACATGGGCTTGGATCTGGGCTTTTGGGCTCTTTAAGCTTTAATTCTTTCTTTTTATTATTTCGAGGCCTGCACACAATAAATCACAAAATATTAATAAATGTGCAGAATTATATAAATAAATATGAAAATGTGACGGTAAATATGATGATAAAAATGCACTTTTCACTACCAATCACACCCCCACACTTATCTTTTTGCTCGTCCTCGAGTAAAAACAAAGAAAAAGAAAAAGTTAATCTAACCTAACTCACTTTCGTAGGAATCACGGTTGCACTTAGCACGTGCAACAAGCCGTTAAACCTCTAGGTTACCCTAGAGGACGAGTGTTGTCTCGTGAGGGTTTTCAGCGGATTACACCCACAAAATCCATAAAAAGGAAAATATTTGACTTATATTTGAAGAGACTAAGTAGTCTATAAGTTTTAGGATCCTCAATTTTATTCATTCTTCAAACCTAGTCTTTATAAAGTCAATTGTTATTCATTTTAGGTAAGGATTAAAATTGAATTTCTAATATAGTCTTTTTCGTTACCAAAAGTCATACGCACCCTTGTGAATCTAGGAATTCCTTAACTTGGACTCTCATGCCTCTTTATTATTTTTATAACATCATCTAATTTTCTTTCGTGTAAGTATCAAGGCTTCTTGAGGCCCTCATACCTAACTAATTGACTATTAGATGTGTTAATATATATATATATTATATATATATATATATATATAATATATATATATTTGGCATGTATAACTCATCTAATTTTCTTTCGTATAAGTATCAAGACTTCTTGAGGCCCTCATACCTAACTAATTGATTATTAGATGTGTTAATACATATATTATATTTCTTAGTTTTCTAGGCTTTCTAATCCACCCATGTAGCGAACTTAAAGTCGATGACTCCCAAACCGGTCGGCTTTAGGGCACCAGGTGAGAAAACACCCCGCGGACTCAAATTCGAATGAATTAGGTCACAAAACTAAGGACTTTATTTTTATTTACTCACCTTTAGGCATGAATACTTATGCTTCTTGAGGCACATGTATCAGCTTAATTGGTGATTTTTTTTTCTTCTTCTTCTTTTTTTTTTTTTATGAGGCACAAGGTCTTTGTCTTAGAATCCTAGATATGCATTTGGTATGCATATTTCATTAAGGTAAAAATCAAGACTAATTATTTATTCAATTTCTCTCCTATACCTAAAAATTTAAACAATTTATTTATTTTGATCAAGTTTTTAGAAATCCTAATCATGATTTTCCTAATTCTTAAAACTAACTTAGATTTCTTTCAAAAAATAAGTCAAAATATTTCCTTTTTATAACATTTTTTTTAAATTTTTTTTTTAGATTTTTTTTTAACATTTTTTTTTAAAGTAGTTTTTACCTATGTTAGTATGTTAGTAAAACCCACCCCCACACTTATCTCATGCATTGTCCTCAATGTATGAATGAATGCATATATGCATGAAACAGAACAAGGGAAGGCGGAAGTTACCTTAGGGTGGTGGTTCCGGAGGTGGTCTAATTGGTCCACGAATGCGGCCCAAACAGGATAACGTGGTAGTTCACGGGACCTACCTTTATTGACCTCTTTTTTATTTACATATTTACAGTCCCCAGAATGAATAGGATCATGGAAGATCCTCTCGTGAAACTTACTCCCTTTACATGACCAGTCCTGGAAAATCATCACAGAGTCATGGTCTATACCTATGTCCAATAAAAGAATGTGACTTGGTAAAATGGTTGACTTGGACTCAAGAATGATAGGTTCAGGATCTAATACCGACTCAGGAAAGAAACTCAAATCAAGTAAAGGTTCAGGAGTCGGGCTAGGATCAAGAAGTGGGTCCAAGTCAAGAATTGAAACTCAAGTCTACAATCATTTTCCCACAATGGAATGTGACTCAATGTTGGTGATTCAAGTTCAGGAATGATAGGTGTGGGAATCAAAACTGACTCTAAAATATTACCTAAGTCGGGTAACAAAACAGGAGTCAATAATGATTCGGGAATTTGAACTTGATCATAGATTTGGGAATCTAGGTCACATATCTCATTAGTTTCAATATCATAAAAATGGGAACTTGCCAATTTTTCCATGGGACTTTCAAAATTGCACAATTGGTCAAGTTCAATATGATCATCAAAAATGGGTGATTCAATTTCATGATCTATGGGTATGGGAATAAATGTTGGCTCAGAAAATTGGTCCAAATTGGGTAAGGATACCGGAGTCAACATAGATTCGAAAATGGAAACTGAATCGCAAAGTTGGGGATCGGGTTCACATTCACAATCTAATTCAATCTCATTGAAATTAAAACTAGCCAACTTGTCCAAGGATTGGGGTTGAGCAAGTTCATATTGATGTGATGAAATTGAATTTTGATCAAGGTCTTCTAGACAGAATGATTCTTGGTTCCTATCAACTTGGTTGGTTCGCTCAAGAATGTTTGAAAGTCTAGAAATTTGATCATTCATTATATCTTGCAACCGATCCACTTTTTCTTCTAACCCATCGAATAGATCAATGGAGGACTGAAACCTTGGTGATGTGGGAAAAGACGTATATGAAGATAATGGTTGAACAGGTGGTTGACCATATGGCTCAGGGGTGTTGAATTCCCATTGACTCTGTGAAGAGTAGTGATGATTATTCCAATCTTGTTCATAGTATTGGGACTGGGGCATGTAATGATTCGGATAAGACCAATCTGACACACTAGGTTGGTCAAAGTTATGATATGCCGGGTTGGTAATATCCGAATATGAGGTTGGTTGTAATACCCCGTTTCCGGAATACGTACCTTGTTGCGTATTCAGCTTTTCAGTCGTATTTTTCGATTTACTTTCCGTATTTATCCGATTTCAATTCCAAATATCATTTTCCAATATATTAGAATTTATGTGATTTTCTGGAATTTTCTGGAATTAAAATGAATTTCTTCAAAACCGGTGTCGACCAGCGCCGCTGATCAATTTTCTGATTTTTATTTTCCAAACTGTTAGGAATTTTCAGAAAGTCCTTTAGACTTTATTAATTAGAATCAGATTTCTTATCTAAGTCCTTTTTCTGAGAATTTTCTGATTTTATGAAAATTCCAACGGAGTCGGTATTTTTCCGATTCCGGGATTTTTAGTTCCAAAATTATAAAGTATTTCTCCAAACGGATTCCCCTATAAGTTTTAGTATATTATTATGGATTTTTGGTGAAATTTAGGAATCGTTCCGAGATACTCGAAATCAGGACGATTTCGGTATTTTCCGAAATGTTTTCCGTGTACGTGACTTTAAACCGGGAACCCGTGTTTTCAATATTTTAATTTTTCGAGTTAGAGAAAATATCTTCTCTTTTTATAATTTCTTTTCCTTTTCCTTTTTCCTTTTTCTTTTCCTTTCCTTCCTTCCTTCCACCAAATTCTCAAAATATCTTTTCCATCAAAATATCCCAAGTCCACACTCTTCCTCATTAATGCCCTCATTAACTCTTCTTCCCCATGGCCGGCCACCATTGGCCAAGGGAAACACCTCATCCCCACTCTTTGGCAAATAAGCCCCTCTCTTTTATAATATTGCATTCCCTCTACAAAAACCAAATCCTATATAAACAAAATCCTTTACACTTTTATTCTTTTCTTCTCTTCACCAAGAAACCAACCTTCACAAAATCCCTCTCCTTCTCCAAAGCAAACCCTAGGTCTTCCTCTCCATCTCAAGCAACTTGGTTTAAGGATCGTCCGCGATATCGTCAAGAATCGCGTTGGTGCTTTTCGTCGATTTCTATCTCTTCGGGACTCGTAAAAGCCCACACAACCTATCCAAGTGAGTATATTTACTCACCAAGACTAGACAACTCCCTTGTTTACTTGTGATGCTCATTCATGTACATTTATGCCATAAAAATCGTATTTTTAACCCATCAAACAACCATCAGAATTTCTATTCTGTTTTCTGTTTTTCCCAGTATTAGTCGACTTGACCTAGGACCTAGTCGACTAACCCATTTTAGTTGAAACGTAGCTTTTCTGATTTTCACAGTTTTAGTCGACTAAGACCCAATAACCAGTCGACTAGACCCCCCTAGTCGACTACATTTCAACCCTAGTCGACTAACATGTCCCGGAAATTAATCCCAAATTTCTATATCAAAGATTTAGTCGACTTGCGTGCCCATTAGTCGACTTATAGCCCACCACTAGTCGACTACCCTTCCAACCCAAGTCGACTACCAAACTCTCTGGAAATCACTTTAGTCGACTCCTGCAGACTAGTAGTCGACTGAAGACCCCTACTAGTCGACTAATCCCCCACCTAGTCGACTAATTCTGACTATTTAACTTAGTTGTTTCCTTTTCTGATTTTGGACTTTAACCCCTATACACTTGTGGTACATTGTTCATGTTTATGCCTCATTACTGATATTACATGGCATGTTACTTGATGGATCTCATGGCTTATACTTCATGACTTGGCACCATGTATATTCATGTTAGACTTGTTAATTAAAATGTATATCTCCACTTTATCATGCTATCACTTGTACCAAGCATGATTGATTTGACCTTTACATAAAATAGACCAACTTATATTGGGTCCGGGGGAGACCATGCGGATATCGATTGTGTTCGTGTTTACAGTGATTTTAGGAAGTGTTGTGCAACCCCTGTTCCAGTCTGACCTGCGGTACACCAGGGGACTGAGGGGAGAGCTTGCTCCCTGTATTGCTGGTACCATATTGATAAGGGCATGCATAAGTCCCTTTTATTGAGGCCTAGCGGCTGGGTTCCGTTACAAGCACGGAACATTATTGGGCCGTTATCCCGGGCATGCACGGGATCCACTGTAAACATAGTTCATCGATACAACCGCTGATTTCCAATAACCCCCTTGCTTTATTGGGATATGGATCTATGTGCTCTGGGACGCTGGACCACATAGCTAGATATCACGATGAAACAAGTAATAATAATAAGACATCAATTGTAGATGTATTGTTTTAGGACTTTGGATTTCCATGCTTTATCCTTTATATTGCTATATCTTATTTACTCGTATCCATTAGCCATTTGGCCATATCTCGTTTATTGTTATATGTCTTGATTCTGTGGATTTGCATATTCAGATTCCGAGACTTGGAACGAAGTGGATCCATCCACTGAGGACCAAGAGTACTTCAGTGAGCAGGCCGACCAGCTCTAGTTCCTCCAGTGCCGTACTCTTCATTTTTGGCTCACGCGTCTTCCTTTCTTACGTGAGCATCTTGTATACAATTGTATATCTTCTTTTGGACTTGGTTGTGAAACAAAACACTTGTAAAGTGTATTAGTTCATAACTTGTACTTGTACTTTATTGTTGGCATATATGAATATACCACGCTTTTGTGTTATACTCTGAGTTTGTATTGTACTTTTACGCTTAGCGTATATACGTGGGGGCAGTTCTGACCTACGTATATACGTCGCAGTGACGTCCCCGTATCCGCGGGATCGGGGCGTTACAGGTTGGTATCAGAGCCTAGGCTCTCAAACCTAAAGTACAATCAAGTGGCAAATTCTAGTAATTTGCTTATGCCAACTACAATGTACAAAGTTATAGAGTCCTTCTTGCTTCCTTCATTGATCAATTCCTTCGTATCCTAAACTCCTTTCCATTGTTTCCAATTCCAGTTATCATTCGGAATGGAGAGACGATCGGGTCGTAACAACATCGGGCAGGCACCCAATGGACCAGTAGGCGGAGAGAATGCTGATGTCCTACAGATCATTCAGACTATGCTGGGGAATCAGCAGCAACAGATGAATAACCAGCAGCAGTTCCAACAACAGCAAATGGACAATCAGCAACAGCAGATGCAGAACCAGCAGCAGCAAATGGAACATCAGCTGCAGCAGACCGAGCTCCTTAGGCAAGAGCTAACAGCCCCGAAAGAACCGAAGCCGGGGAATGTATCGGATTTCCGGAGATTGCAGCCTGCAGTGTTCACGGGGAGTGAGGAGCCATTGGAGGCAGAACAATGGTTGACGGACACGACAGACCTGCTGAACGCAGCTCGTGTCCCACAGGAGAGTCAAGTTGAGGTCGCTAAGATCCAGCTGAAGGACATAGCTCGGACTTGGTGGCTTGCAGAGGAGGCTCGCTTGGAGAGGCCTATCACTTGGGCTACCTTCTCCAAGAGTTTCTACAGCCGCTTCTTTCCGGCTACAGCACAGGAAGAGATGGAGGAACAATTCATCGGACTCAAGCAGGAAAACAAGTCGGTAGATGAATATGCAGCAGACTTCCTTAGACTCAGCCGTTTCGCTCCTTATATGGTGACGGACGAAGAGAAGCGAGCGAGCAGGTTTCAGAAGGGTCTTCGGATGGATATTCAGATGTACATGATGTCTCAGGAGTTGAAGACATATGCAAGTGTTCTCTCTACCGCTCGGAAGGTAGAGCGGGGGTTTGAGAAGACACAGGGGGATCAGATGAGACAGCAGGTCATGAAGAGGCCTTTTGTACCTATGGGACGAGGAGCCCCATTCAGAGCAGCAAAGATGCAGAGGCAACCTTACAGGCCAGCACCTTATCAGACAGCCCAACCACTCCCTGTCTGCAGCTTTTGTGGGAAGCTAGGGCACATTCGACCCAATTGCCGGAGGGCAAATGGTTTGTGTTTATGGTGTGGGTCTCGAGATCATGCAGTAGAGACTTGTCCACACCGGAGATTTGGGACAACCAACCAGACCTTACCAGCACTTCCAGGACCCAGTGGACAGAGAGTGTTGCCAAGACCAATTGGGCAGAGGGATCAAGGTCCGGTGGTGAGGAGAGACCAGGGACCAGTGGTGAGGAGAGCACCCCTTCCTCCACAGCATATGATTCGCCCAGTCCAGAGAGGAGGTAGGACAGCAGCCGGGCGTGGCAGAGGTCAGGCTTACAACCTGACGGAAGCAGAGGCTGAGGCTTCAGAGGAGGTGATTACAGGTAACATTAGAGTACACTCAAAGCCTGTTCTCGCTTTATTCGACTCTGGTGCATCCCATTGTTACATCTCAGATAAATTTGTGGCTATACATTCTATTCCTGTTAGATTATTAGACCACAAATGGGAGATAAGTACAGGGAATGGGGTAGTCTTATCATCTAGAGTGTGTACTGACTGTCCAGTAGAACTGTGTGACAAGGTCTTGGCTATAGATATGCTCGTACTCGACATTAAGGGGTACGACGTGATCTTAGGCATGACTTGGCTTAGTCAGTATTACGCTGTGATTGATTGTAGAGAGAAGAAGATCAACTTTAGAATTCCCCTTCAACCGGAGTTCCAGTTTAGTGGAGAAGTGAAGTCCACTAAGGGAAAGCAGATCATTTCTTCGGAGGTTCAGAAGCAGAAGATGCCAGTGTGGGATGAATTCCCGGAGGTGTTTGCGGAGATCACAGGACTGCCACCTGTCAGGATGATAGAATTCTCCATCAAGACTATCCCAGGAGCAGCACCCATTTCTAAGGCTCCGTACAGGATGGCACCAACGGAGTTGGAGGTTTTGAAGAAGCAGCTACAGGAATTATCAGATAAGGGATTGATCAGGCCAAGTACTTCACCGTGGGGAGCTCCAGTATTGTTGGCCAATAAGAAGGATGGTAGTAAGAGACTTTGTATTGACTATAGGGAGTTAAACAAAGTCACCATCAAGAACAGGTATCCCCTTCCCAGGATAGATGACTTATTTGATCAGCTTCATGGGGCCCGTGTATTCTCCAAGTTGGATTTACAGTCGGGCTATCATCAGCTGAGAGTGAAGAAGGAGGATATACTGAAGACGGCATTCAGGACCCGATATGGCCACTACGAGTTTCTTGTTATGCCTTTCGGGGTCACTAATGCTCCTGCAGTGTTTATGGACTTGATGAACAGAGTGTTCTCACCCTTCTTGGATCAGTTTGTTGTTGTTTTCATTGACGATATCTTGATCTATTCCAAGAACAAGAAGGAGCATGAAGAACACTTGAAGATTGTGTTGCAGACACTTCAGCAGGAGCAGCTTCATGCCAAGAGGAGCAAGTGCGAGTTCTGGCTAGACAGTATAGCATTCCTCGGACATGTGGTGTCAGCAGAAGGTGTCTCAGTTGATCCGAGTAAGGTCCAGGCAGTAAGAGAGTGGCCAGTTCCGAGGACAGTGACAGAGATAAAGAGCTTTCTTGGACTAGCTGGCTATTATAGACGCTTCGTCCAGGACTTCTCTAGAATTGCAGCTCCATTGACTAAGCTCACCAGGAAAGGGGAGAAGTACATTTGGACAGAGGAGTGTGATGCAGCCTTCGAGCAGTTGAAGCAGAAGCTCATTTCAGCTCCTATCTTGAGAACTCCCTCAGGGAGAGGAGGGATGGTCATCTTTAGTGATGCCTCGGGTAAAGGCCTAGGATGCGTGCTTATGCAACATGATCATGTTATCGCATATGCATCTAGGCAGTTGAAACCTCATGAGAGGAATTACCCAACTCATGATTTGGAATTGGCAGCAGTGATCTTTGCATTAAAGATTTGGAGGCACTATCTTCTGGGAGATAGAGTGCTGATATATACAGATCACAAGAGCCTCAAGTATATCTTCTCGCAGAAAGAGCTGAACATGAGGCAGAGACGGTGGCTGGAGCTTATGGCAGACTACGACATTGACTTGCAATATCATCCAGGCAAGGTCAATACAGTCCCGGATGCTTTGAGTAGGATGCCAGAGAACAGAGTACTTGTCCAGTTCACTCAGCAGGAGGACTTGATTCGGGATTTCATCCGATTGGATTTGATGGTGGTCCGAGGAGCTGAGAAGACAGGACAGCTTATGGCTTTACAGATCCAGTCTTCACTGATAGAGGAGATTAAGGAAGCCCAGAAGGAGGATCCCAGACTCCAGACATTTAGAGATCAGGTCGAGGCTGGATTGAGGACGGATATCTGTATTCGTCCGGATGGTGCCTTGTATTATGGAGATAGGATTTGTGTTCCTCAGGGAGAAGTGAGACAGAAGATTTTGGCTGAAGCCCACAGTTCAGCCTATTCTATACACCCGGGGGAAACAAGATGTACCAAGACCTGAAGAAGCACTTCTGGTGGAATGCCATGAAGAGAGAGATAGCTCAATTTGTGGCTAAGTGCTTGGTGTGCCAGCAGATAAAGATCGAGCATCAGAGATCGGCTGGACTTCTGCAACCTTTGCCAATACCTGAGTGGAAGTGGGAGCATATCACTATGGACTTCGTCACAGCATTACCTCGTAGTCCCAAGGGTAATAATGCTGTGTGGGTTATCATTGACCGTCTCACTAAGTCGGCCCACTTCATACCATTCCGGGTCGGTCTGACGACAGAGGTGTTGGCGGAGAAGTATATGAAGGAAGTGGTCCGTCTGCATGGAGTGCCAGTCAGTATTGTTTCAGACAGAGATACGAGATTCAGATCTCACTTTTGGGAGAGTCTCCAAGAGAGTCTGGGCACTCGTCTGAAGTTCAGTACAGCTTATCATCCCCAGACGGACGGACAGTCGGAGCGGACCATCCAGATCCTCGAGGACATGCTTAGAGCTTGCATGATTGAGTTTGGAGGTTCTTGGGAAGACCATCTACACTTGGCCGAGTTTTCTTATAACAACAGTTACCAGGCAAGTATAAAGATGGCACCTTTTGAGGCAATGTATGGGAGGAAGTGTCGGTCACCGATTTGTTGGGATGAAGTCGGTGAGAGGAGTCTTTTGGGGCCAGAGATGCTGATTCAGACCACAGAGAAAGTTAGAGTTATCAGAGATCATCTCAAGGCAGCTCAGAGCAGACAGAAGAGTTGGGCAGACACACGGAGGAGGCCATTGGAATTCGGAGTTGGAGATCATGTGTTCTTGAAGATTTCACCCACCAAGGGAGTGATCCGGTTCGGCGCTCGTGGGAAACTAAGTCCGAGATATATCGGCCCATTCGAGATATTAGATCGAGTGGAGATGTGTCTTATCGATTGGCGTTGCCGCCATCGTTGGACGGGGTTCATAATGTTTTCCACGTGTCTCAGTTGAGGAGGTATGTGAAGGATGACAGCCATATTTTGGATCATTCCGAGCTGGAGTTACAACCAGACTTATCATATCAGGAACAGCCAATGGCCATCTTGGACAGGAGTGTCAAGACACTGAAGAGCAAGGATATACCTTTAGTGTTAGTGTCTTGGAACCGCCATGTGCCAGGAGAGGCCACATGGGAGCGAGAGGACGTCATCCGAGAACGATACCCGCAACTCTTCACCACTTGGTAAGACTCTTCCCTTCTATCTCTACCGTTATATTCCATCTATCATGTCTTTCCTTGTTGTCTTTCATCTTGCGAAATTTCG
Source organism: Agave tequilana (assembly GCA_038442645.1). NCBI lineage: Eukaryota > Viridiplantae > Streptophyta > Magnoliopsida > Asparagales > Asparagaceae > Agave > Agave tequilana. The sequence goes on along the minus strand of JAVJIF010033848.1, from coordinate 46,436 downwards.
AGGACGAAATTTTTGTAAGGTGGGTAGATTGTAATACCCCGTTTCCGGAATACGTACCTTGTTGCGTATTCAGCTTTTCAGTCGTATTTTTCGATTTACTTTCCGTATTTATCCGATTTCAATTCCAAATATCATTTTCCAATATATTAGAATTTATGTGATTTTCTGGAATTTTCTGGAATTAAAATGAATTTCTTCAAAACCGGTGTCGACCAGCGCCGCTGATCAATTTTCTGATTTTTATTTTCCAAACTGTTAGGAATTTTCAGAAAGTCCTTTAGACTTTATTAATTAGAATCAGATTTCTTATCTAAGTCCTTTTTCTGAGAATTTTCTGATTTTATGAAAATTCCAACGGAGTCGGTATTTTTCCGATTCCGGGATTTTTAGTTCCAAAATTATAAAGTATTTCTCCAAACGGATTCCCCTATAAGTTTTAGTATATTATTATGGATTTTTGGTGAAATTTAGGAATCGTTCCGAGATACTCGAAATCAGGACGATTTCGGTATTTTCCGAAATGTTTTCCGTGTACGTGACTTTAAACCGGGAACCCGTGTTTTCAATATTTTAATTTTTCGAGTTAGAGAAAATATCTTCTCTTTTTATAATTTCTTTTCCTTTTCCTTTTTCCTTTTTCTTTTCCTTTCCTTCCTTCCTTCCACCAAATTCTCAAAATATCTTTTCCATCAAATATCCCAAGTCCACACTCTTCCTCATTAATGCCCTCATTAACTCTTCTTCCCCATGGCCGGCCACCATTGGCCAAGGGAAACACCTCATCCCCACTCTTTGGCAAATAAGCCCCTCTCTTTTATAATATTGCATTCCCTCTACAAAAACCAAATCCTATATAAACAAAATCCTTTACACTTTTATTCTTTTCTTCTCTTCACCAAGAAACCAACCTTCACAAAATCCCTCTCCTTCTCCAAAGCAAACCCTAGGTCTTCCTCTCCATCTCAAGCAACTTGGTTTAAGGATCGTCCGCGATATCGTCAAGAATCGCGTTGGTGCTTTTCGTCGATTTCTATCTCTTCGGGACTCGTAAAAGCCCCACACAACCTATCCAAGTGAGTATATTTACTCACCAAGACTAGACAACTCCCTTGTTTACTTGTGATGCTCATTCATGTACATTTATGCCATAAAAATCGTATTTTTAACCCATCAAACAACCATCAGAATTTCTATTCTGTTTTCTGTTTTTCCCAGTATTAGTCGACTTGACCTAGGACCTAGTCGACTAACCCATTTTAGTTGAAACGTAGCTTTTCTGATTTTCACAGTTTTAGTCGACTAAGACCCAATAACCAGTCGACTAGACCCCCCTAGTCGACTACATTTCAACCCTAGTCGACTAACATGTCCCGGAAATTAATCCCAAATTTCTATATCAAAGATTTAGTCGACTTGCGTGCCCATTAGTCGACTTATAGCCACCACTAGTCGACTACCCTTCCAACCCAAGTCGACTACCAAACTCTCTGGAAATCACTTTAGTCGACTCCTGCAGACTAGTAGTCGACTGAAGACCCCTACTAGTCGACTAATCCCCCACCTAGTCGACTAATTCTGACTATTTAACTTAGTTGTTTCCTTTTCTGATTTTGGACTTTAACCCCTATACACTTGTGGTACATTGTTCATGTTTATGCCTCATTACTGATATTACATGGCATGTTACTTGATGGATCTCATGGCTTATACTTCATGACTTGGCACCATGTATATTCATGTTAGACTTGTTAATTAAAATGTATATCTCCACTTTATCATGCTATCACTTGTACCAAGCATGATTGATTTGACCTTTACATAAAATAGACCAACTTATATTGGGTCCGGGGAGACCATGCGGATATCGATTGTGTTCGTGTTTACAGTGGTTTTAGGAAGTGTTGTGCAACCCCTGTTCCAGTCTGACCTGCGGTACACCAGGGGACTGAGGGGAGAGCTTGCTCCCTGTATTGCTGGTACCATATTGATAAGGGCATGCATAAGTCCCTTTTATTGAGGCCTAGCGGCTGGGTTCCGTTACAAGCACGGAACATTATTGGGCCGTTATCCCGGGCATGCACGGGATCCACTGTAAACATAGTTCATCGATACAACCGCTGATTTCCAATAACCCCCTTGCTTTATTGGGATATGGATCTATGTGCTCTGGGACGCTGGACCACATAGCTAGATATCACGATGAAACAAGTAATAATAATAAGACATCAATTGTAGATGTATTGTTTTAGGACTTTGGATTTCCATGCTTTATCCTTTATATTGCTATATCTTATTTACTCGTATCCATTAGCCATTTGGCCATATCTCGTTTATTGTTATATGTCTTGATTCTGTGGATTTGCATATTCAGATTCCGAGACTTGGAACGAAGTGGATCCATCCACTGAGGACCAAGAGTACTTCAGTGAGCAGGCCGACCAGCTCTAGTTCCTCCAGTGCCGTACTCTTCATTTTTGGCTCACGCGTCTTCCTTTCTTACGTGAGCATCTTGTATACAATTGTATATCTTCTTTTGGACTTGGTTGTGAAACAAAACACTTGTAAAGTGTATTAGTTCATAACTTGTACTTGTACTTTATTGTTGGCATATATGAATATACCACGCTTTTGTGTTATACTCTGAGTTTGTATTGTACTTTTACGCTTAGCGTATATACGTGGGGGCAGTTCTGACCTACGTATATACGTCGCAGTGACGTCCCCGTATCCGCGGGATCGGGGCGTTACATTGGTGTATAATATGGATCCTCATTAAAATTGAAAAATTATTGTTATAGGCCATATCACACAAAGCAAACAAAACAAAAACAAACAAAAAAAGAAAATTTCTAACCTAAGTTAGGGTAGACCTAGACCTAGACGACTCCTAACTGGTTAGACTGTCCACGGGAGGTAGGGTGTAGACTTTGACCACAAGTTAATCAGCCAGGTCGGGGCAAGAGTGGTGGGAGGTTTTCCGTCAAAGACGTTCCTTAATTAAATAACCACCACACTTCGGGCTTTCGGCCCTCAATCCCCTTCCTAGACACTGATTTGGCAGGAGTCAACTTCCAACACCGTTCCCCCTTAGGATAATCTCCTAATTGAGTCCGAGTGTCCCTAGGGCCAACGTCTACTAATTTTTAAGTTAGGCTTGGGTTAGTGAGTGCTCGGGATATGATTTTTGGGCTAAGGAAGGGTGATGAAATCCCCACCTTATCTTGTTAATGGGTTGTGCCCTTAAGATGAATTAGTGCAAGTGTACAAGATAAATAGATAAGAATCACTCAAAGCAGAAGATCAACCAAGAGATGAATCCTATTCTACATGCAATGCGTACGTACCTTGCGTCTCCAGCACTCTTCAACAGTAAATAAAAATAATTGAAAGATACGTGCCTAATATGCAAACGTCTAATCAAATTTTATTTTTAACAACCAATAATTTACTGTTGAATTATTAGCAATTTACAGGTATATCACAGAACAAATCAGAACAGAGCAGAAAGCAGAATTTTTAACTTGAAGCACCCTGCAAAAAAAATTGGATCAGTAATTCACCACTATTGCCGCGTTTCCGCGGCTCTGGCCGCGGATCCGCGGCAAAACAGTGGGTTCTGGTGCTCTGCCTTCGAGGGCAGAGGCACAGAATAGCAATATGTCCACTGCTGCTGCTATGTTTCTGTTTCCTGTTCTCCAAACCTGCAAACAGAAAAGAATAAAGAATTAGTTAAAAATTAAATTTTTGTTTTAGAGATAAACTTACCGTCCCTCCCCGGCAACGGCGCCAATTTGTTGACTGATTTTTCCTGCACACAAAAATTAGAATATTAGATTAAGAATAGATCGTGCGAGGAATCAGTTCTAATCCGCGGTAGCAGGGCTATGCGGGTCGTGATCCTCAAGGAGGGACTGCGATAGAAGCGTTAAGCAAGTTTCTCTAAAAATTTATCTTTTTTAGTTAATTTGTTAGTCACGATGGTATTTACAAAGAAAAGTGGTATTTACAATGAGTTGTGGGAAAGAATATTGGAGAGGTGTGGATTTGATCTACAAAAAAGAAAAGAAAAGAAAAGAATAGAAAACTAACCTTGGTTGGAGAAAATATGCGAAACCTAACACTTTCTACCTTATTTCGGAGGCGTTGAACGTATAAACCTTGGGATCGAACTCAGTCCGTTGTCGCATTAGGTCATCAAGCCTTGGGCAAGCATGAGTTGATACGCCTCGAGGAGGAGAACATCGCCATGGAATATCGTTGGAACCTACTAATCTTCGGTATACTTGTGGTTCGGTAAACGCTCGCGTGCTCGTCAAAGATCAACAAAAAGAAACACAGTAGAAAAGAAAGAGAAAACAAAGAAAAGCAACGACATAAGAACAAAATAAAAATTACCTTTTTATTGATTACAATGGAAGAGAAGAGAATCATCTGTCGGTGTCACCCTCAACAAAGCCATCTCCCTCACTTACATAAAAATTACAAAAAGAAAAGAAAACCTAGAAGAAACCCTAAAAATCTGAACTTTGGCCCTTTGCTGGACGCTGGACCCTCTTTACGTTGCAATGCAGGTGATATTTATAGGTGCAGAAGGCTACAGAGTCCCGGACGAAACTGCCCACGAAAATTGGTATTTGATCTTATCAATATTGCCGCGGATTCCTGGGATTTGCCGCGGATCCGCGGCACTTTGGCGACGTCTGGCCACGCGCTTTGGCGCGTGGCCTCTCCTGGTCCGTCCCTGTGGGCTTCTGCTTCTGGAAGTTTGATCCTGGCCTTTAATCTGGATTTTCGAGATAACTTGGTAATCAAGTTACTCTTAATCCAGATTTCTTCAAATCTTCTTCCCACGAATTTTCTTCTTATCTTGGCCTTTTATCCTCATCCTGCATGTGTTTAGGGTTGGATAGAAGTCTATCCTTCCCTAATCTCTGATATTTGCAACTTTTAGCCCTTGTATTTGCATTTTGACTCTTTGTATTTGCGCTTTTTCACCTGGGCTTCAAACATGGGCTTGGATCTGGGCTTTTGGGCTCTTTAAGCTTTAATTCTTTCTTTTTATTATTTCGAGGCCTGCACACAATAAATCACAAAATATTAATAAATGTGCAGAATTATATAAATAAATATGAAAATGTGACGGTAAATATGATGATAAAAATGCACTTTTCACTACCAATCAACTGCGATCCTCAGAAATAGAGTACCAACAGTCCGTATTTTCGGAGCGATCCTCTTTTTTCGAAGGATTATTGCGGGGTATTTGCGCCTTTAGTCGCTGAGGAGTGCTTCTGCGCTTGATACGTGGTCACATCTGATTGGTTTAAAAAAAGAGGTGGCTAAAATGAATAAAATTATGAAACTGATTTTTTTTCCCTAATACTATTTGATATAGAGAGATGTAGCGAAACCCTCCATAAATTTCTTATCTTTTAGCCTTGCTTGTACCACAAGTATGACTAAGCTAATAAGAATTAAGAACCTGAAAGTGTTTGAGCCATAAAGGAAAAGGAAATAAAAAAATATGTATATATATACACAATTCAATAGAGTAAGGATTTCTTGCAATCACGTGACCGTATTTGAAAAAATCATGCAATTCGATGAATATTAATTACGCAATTAAAATTTTGATATAAGCCGTTTAAATATGTTCTAATTTGATCCTAGACTCCTAAATCTTAGTATTTCGCAATTGGGCCCCATTGAGAGTCAGTTGTCAAATTAATTATAATATGAGGGTCTTGTACTAAAAAAACCTGTTCGATATTTCTAATTGTGAGAGAAGGAACAAATACGTCCAGCATGGATCCTGCCCAATGTGGAAAGCGTGAGCCGGCACTCCACTGCAGGTGTGGGCTCCACCAAGTTCCCCCCGGTGGCATTATCCAATTTGTTTACTTTATTGAGAATCCGCCACTATTACTATCATCATTTTATTTATTACGTCTTGTTAGAGAAAAGGGAGCGGATACTTCCACCCCTGACGAAGGCACTCAAAAATTATTACGAGCGTGATTATTATTTTTTTACAATTTTATTTTTATGAAAAATTCAAAATATCTCTTTATTTTCCCTCCTCCTCCTCCTTACTACCTCCTCCTCCTTTCTTACCTCTCCCCTTCCCTCCTCGGCTTTACCTTCCTGGTCTCCCTTCTCGGCCTCTCCTTTTCCATCCTCAGCCTCCCCCCTCCCAAACGATCCCTCCAACTGTTCAGTCGAATCTGACTGAACAGCTTTGAGGGAGAGAGATCGGGATTCAGGGGGAGAGGGAGATTGGGGGAGGAGGGGGAAGGGGAGGGGGCAGGAGGAGGATAAAAAACGGGGGGAGAGGGAGGAGAGGGGGGAGGGAGCGGGTTCGTCGGTGAGAGTTGGGGTTCGTTGGTGAGAGGGAAGGCAAGGGGAGGAGGTGACCGTCGGTGAGGGAGTGGACTGATCGTCAACAAGGGGGAGGAAGAGAAGGAGGAGGAGGAGAAGAAGAGGGAGTTTTTGGTTATTTTTTGATTTTGAGTGAATCGTTTTTATTACAAAATGGGTTGTTTTAATCCTTGGGTGCCTTGATCTTATTTTTTTGGGTGGAAATATCCGCTCTCGAGAGTGAGTGTTGGCTCTACATAAATAGTAAAATGCTGAGGCCTGCAGCAAACTAAATTCTCATTGCAATCCTCAGCTCAAAACTCCCAACTACTGCTCCGGAAAAGAGCAGTCAGTGAGAGGTACAGATTTTGAGAGAATTGTGTGAAAGAGAGGGAGAGAGATTTGGGAATTAAAGGCAATGGCGGCTGCTCGTAGGATCGCTTCTACTGTTCTCTCTCGCTCTCTGTCTTCTGCCTCTCCTCTCTCGTTTCTCCTTAGAGGTGATCACATCCATTTCTGATCTTATTATTTCTTTTTATGAAATGATGAGCACTTTTTCTTGTGAAGCATAAAAGAAAGATTCAAAGTTTAGCCTTTCCTGATCAACCATTTTCATGTTTGGTGGAATCTTCTTTCTGGGTCTTGGTTGTTTTGATTGGTTGGACATCTATCTTTGAGAGGAAATAAATGATTCCCGTCAGTATTTTTGGTTGGGGGTTGATTTTTGCAAGGTTTTTCTTTTCTGCGCATTGGGTAATTTGATGGATGAGACTTTTTTAACTGAGGAAAATGTTCTTCCTTTGGCATTAATTTTGATGGACTTAAAATTTGGTCCCTTTTGTGGATGGGACTTAAAATTTGGTTCTTTTTCTCATCCTTCGTGAGCAGTTGGATTTTGCCTTCTGGGTCTGTGGATACTTCGCCAGTAGCTCTTCAGGGATAACATTTTCTCTTTTAAGATATTCATCTTTTGACAAGAATATTCATGTCAGTGTATTTATCTTTTGAGAAAAAAAATTCTTTGTCTTTTGTTTTCATCAGTTTTTGAGTTAGTGGGATCTTGAAGAGTGGCGTTTGGTGAAGTGATGAATGAGAATATTATTTTTGAGGAGAACCATCTTTCTTTCTTTTGTTTTTATTGTCTAAATTTTGGGTATTTGAAAGAGGTTTCTTCTAATAGGTCTAGCTGTCCGCAAGTATTTCCAAAATCCCTTGATATGTTGAATAGAGTTTAGAGCCACCTGCGGAAAAAAAAAAAAGAACATCATGGAAATTCCCTTTCTTGATTGAACCTAATTCAAATTCAAAGGCTACATGTTTCCAAAATTATCTCAAAATTATAGTATCTATAATGGATGTGTGTTTCAATGCACTGGGGTTCTCTTGAAACCTTTGAAGAGAGAGCAGTGTGCATATAATGGAGAAAATAAGGGCAAAGATGTAGCCAATGACCACAAGTAATTCATATTCTGCATCGATTATTAGACTCCTGATCATTATTTCCTATTGGTGCATCTCTGAATAACTTGATAGCTGGCGAGAAATTATTCCTACTTCTATGGCTTCAATAGTTCTTATTCTTTCAGAGGATAGATTACTGTCTCAGATTATTTATAGTTATTGACTTTTCTTATTCCTAATTTTTTCTCCCCAAGTTGCTGCATCAGGGATTCAAAGGTATGGCACTTCTGCTGCACTTGAAGAGCCACCAATCACACCACCAGTTAAACCAGAGTACACAAAGCTTCTAATCAATGGGCAGTTTGTGGAGTCAGCATCAGGTGCATTGATCAATCATTTGAAATTAGCTTCTTGTAGTTCCTTGAAGCATCATATAATGGGGGGAATGTTTGGCCGCAGGAAAGACTTTTCCGACCTTGGATCCTAGGACAGGGGAAGTGATTGCCCATGTTGCTGAAGGGGATCTCGAAGATATCAATCGTGCTGTTGCAGCTGCTCGCAAGGCATTTGATGAAGGACCCTGGCCAAGGATGACTGCCTATGTAACTATCTGAACTTTTGTTGTCTTTTCATTCTTTCCTCTTTTAAAATATGATTCATTGGCTCATCTTGTACCTTATAGATGAATTCAACTCACTGTAGGGAGAATGTCATCTTTCCTTCTTTTGTAGATTTTTCCTTAGCATATGGGAATTTTACAATGCTTTTCCTGGTTGCATAATGCATAACTCAAACTGCAAAAATAATATAGGAGCTCACTACCATCATTGTTCTTCTAATATTCATGGTATATAGCCATTCCTCTTAGCATTATGCTTCTGTATCTCTGTTTGCCTTAACTAAGAACTAATCACCAATGATTGGAGAAGTTATCACTGATGATGGCACCATCTCAACTTGGTATTATGCCTGTCAGTTCCTTTTGATGAAGAAGAGTCTTGGATTTTCCTAATACGATGTTTCATGATCTTAATCCTTTTTGGGAATGTGCTTCAGTTTGTTCCTTCAAGCTTGATGGGATTCTCTATATCAAAACTTAAGTCCTTTTTTTCCTATTTGTGTTGAATCTTCCAAGGTGGAACATTGGAAGGTTGTTTCTTGGTGTAGTCATAGCCAGACCCAGGGCTTGCAGACCCAGGGACATGGCTAGGGAGGGAGGGAGGGATCCCCCTATTTATCTGCGGCGAGTAGCCACGTCTCAAGGGCTGCGGATCCTGGATACGATAGGCAATAGTCTCCTAGGTTCTTTTTGAGCCCTTTTTATTTAGAAGTTGTCTAGGCCGAGAAATTGCTTTAATAATAGAGATTCAAAGTCATGTTGAGAGTCTCCTAATAGTTTAGTTAGTCCAGCAGAGAGGTATTGTTCAGCTTAGAGATGTTCTTCACAGATAATAATATCATGATTCGGAAGTGTTGAACAGTTATTTTACTTGCTTCCATTTTCTGACTAATCATTTTCTTATTCATCTGTTCAGGAAAGGTCTTGCGTATTGCTGCGGTTTGCGGATTTGATTGAGAAGCACAATGATCATATTGCAGCACTTGAGACCTGGGACAATGGGAAGCCCTATGAGCAGGCAGCCCTTGTAGAAGTTCCTATGGTGACACGTGTAATGCGATATTATGCTGGTAAGGCTTTTTTGAGAGAAAGATGGGGCCTTGGCCCCAGATTTTATTAAAGAAATAAATAACAAGAGAAACAAAGATAAATGCTCCTTAAACCCCGCTACAACACACTCCAACCAAGTAGCACAAACACCTCCTACTCAACGAAAGCACAACACACCGCTTACACAATCCAACTGAAAAAAGTCCTGGGCAAAGGCTACTTTTGTACTGTAGAATTTCCTTTCTTTTGCATACATAATTCTTATACAAGTTCGTGATGAATGCAACTCTTATATGATTGAAATCCAACAGGTTGGGCAGACAAGATACATGGGCTTGTTGTCCCAGCTGACGGTCCCCATCATGTACAAGTTCTGCATGAGCCAATTGGTGTTGCTGGCCAGATCATTCCTTGGAATTTCCCGCTTCTTATGTTTGGTTGGAAAGTTGGCCCAGCTCTGGCATGTGGAAACACTATTGTACTCAAGACTGCAGAACAGACCCCTTTGTCTGCTTTATATGTCGCAAAATTATTACATGAGGTAGGAGCATTTATTTTCTCTTTGCCCTTTCTAATGATTCTCCTTTCTAATTTAAAGATTGATTGTTGGTTCAGTTCCTTAAAAAAATAAACTGGTGGTTCACTTTCAGCTAATCTTTAGGGCTGCTAGTTTTAGCTACTGAGGTAAATGAGGATCAGGTCAATAGGCTATAGTCCTGAAGTCCTTTAACTAACTTCTTTTTCATTTGATGGCAATTAAATGAAAGGCAGTTGTTTTGGTGGACGCCAGATCATATTTGGGTGTGTTGATAAAGTTTCAGGATTTATAATAATAGAGAAAAAAAGAAGAAAAGAGAAAAGAAAAAGAAACCATGTCTTTATCCCAAATTTTTGGGTTGAGCTAAATGAATCCCTTTTTTCAAATTACAATTGTGCAATACATAAATCAAGAAACAACACAATACGTTAATCAAGAATCACTGGTAATGCCCCATGTATATGATCATTTGATGAATATACTGGTATAAATGGAAACTAAGTTATGATGGTTCTCAATGTGTCCCGTGTTTATCTCGGTAGGTCTGCTTCCTGCTACAGAGAAGCAGGAACTCAAGTCCTATGGCAAAGGATATGCACAGACTTAGAACGAGCAGGTTGTCATGCTCTGTAGTTGACAGGTTCTCCTATAATTCCCTTGATGGGGAATTGTGACTGGTTGTCATGCTCCCTATTATATGAATTGGATTTTTGGGGCGTGACAACTTTTGTTCAGCTGCGTAGAGCTATCTCCTTTTATAATTAAGAACTAGTGTAAATTAAGAACTAGAATATCCACTCCTAGTACTTAAATCAGTGTTCATTTCAGTCTAGTTATAATTGTTCTCTCCAAGGCCATGCCTTCATAATATCATGAGTTAGTAAAAGTATGGAAGAAACTGGAAGAATGTGAAATATCTTGGCACAATAGTAGTTTCAAGAGCAACTTTCTGAAGATTGTTTTATGGAAAAAAGTTCTGTTGGGTTAAGATGATGACCAAAAAAGAATACAAAGAAGGCCCTACATTGTGAGAAAGGAGCATTACTCCCACCCTCTCAAATCGATCTCTCTAAATAGAGATTCCATGGAGTGATTTAAAAAAAAAAAAAAAAAAGAGATCACATCTGAACGAGTTTCAGTGTGTTTAGCATTTATTTTTTATTCATGCAATTAGTTTTGTTTTAACCTTTTTGTACTTTGAGATCATTTATTTAATTTTAAAATAAATGTAGTCTAGAGTACAGGAGAGTAATCTAGTCTATAATTTTTCAGTAATTCGACTTTGCAAGAAAGAGCCAATAATTACATTTGGGTCAGCTTTCCCAATCCATTTTCACCATTTTCCACCAACAAGTTCACACATTTTCTAGGTCGAAATCCATTCTCAGATTTTAGATTTATTTAGGTCTTGTCCAGCTTACCCATTTAATTAATTTCATTGTGCATTGCACGTCTTGTTCTTCACATAGGCTACATCTTTTGTGCTTATTTATTGAGATAAGAAAACGATATTAGATAGAAGGAGGAACCTTGAAGCAAGTTTTTCTATGGCCTGTTTTTTCACCTTTATTGCATTTTTTTTGTTCCATCTTTTTATATTTATCTATCGCCCACCCATGAAATATAATTTTGTTAGCAGGTGCACTAAACACTGGCAAGGAGAAAAGCAGGTCTTTTTCAGTATTGAAATTTAAATATGTGACTTGTATTGTATGATCTAAATTTATTTTGGTAACTGATGGTGGCTAGTTGTTGTATCGGTAATCGGAACATGTTTTAAATTTCCTAGGTCTAAACAGCTGGTACAGGATCCAGATTTTGGGCTGGTTTTCTGATAAATATGAAGTGCCATCACATGGTTGAAACAGGGAATCATGTTATATCATTGTTACTTAGAGATTATTTGTATGTTTTTTACTCGAATTTATTTATATTCCTCTCCTTTTTATTTCTTCTTCTTTTCTTTCTCAAGGTTGACACTAAAAATTATGACCTAATGTGCATTCAGACATTATTTCTAGTAGTTCAGTGTTATTTCTTAACAAAATAGAAGTAGCCAAGTTCATCATAGATTATTTAGAAGTAACTTTTTGAAGCGATTTTATTCCTTTGCAAATGACTAAAATGTGCATTGCAGGCGGGCCTTCCTGACGGTGTTCTGAATGTCGTCTCTGGATTTGGTCCCACTGCTGGTGCGGCTCTTGCCAGTCACATGGATGTGGACAAGGTATTTCTTAGATGTCATCTTTGTTTCTTCGTTTCCGCATCAGATTCACATGTCATTGTGCAACATTTCATATGTTGAAGATATTCTGTTTTGTCACCTTTTTTGGTGTTACTTGATTCAAAGCTTTTTAGAAACTAAAACATATACTCATCTTTCTGAATACACCATCCAGGATATTGCTTTCTTTGGCATTTGGAACAGTAACAAATTGGCAATGATGCCATCATAAACTATGTCGTCCTGAATCAAGTAATGATTTACTCTTTTTATAAAAGAAATAGGTCACCCTCGGATGCCCTTTCGAGGATTCAACCTTGGCTGTTTCTCCCTTCTGCCTCTCCTTTGTTATTAACCAACATCTTCTCGCAGTTGGTGGGTAATATTAACCATTTCTTGTGAAAATGTCGAGACTATGTAACATAAATTAATAAAGGAATTTTAGCATATATATCCTTCGTGTTTTGAAATATTACCGTTTGTCCATCTCTTATTCATAATTTCCTATTTACTCTTATGTTTTCAGCTTATTTTGCATATATATCCTCATGTTATTAACAACTTAACAGATGTTAGTAAAAGGAGATAAATGGACAAATATGCCCTATAGCTTGAATTTGACCTCTTTAATACCCGTCCACGCTTCCTCCAGCAATGGAACAGACTCATTTGCTCGCTGAGATTATCTCGTCATGCTGAAGACAGTCTCGTCCAACATCAGCATAGTTGCCAGCATAGTTCGATCTCAGTCGCCGCCTCGATCGGGATCCAGGCTGAGGTTGAGATTGATCGGGTCCATAATTTTCCCCTTGCTGAATTTTTAGAGATTTTGGGATTTTTCCTAATTATTTGGTAGGACATGCACTGCATTGAATTACGAGGACTGAACCGTTTGTTTGTTGTTAAAGTAGGTTGTGATCTCTAGTTAGAGTTTTATTAAGTTAGTTGATGGATGATTATGTGATTTGAAATTGATAAGCTTTATAGGGTTGAGGAATGGGAGATAGCTTCCAGGCTTGGAGCCATTTGACAGAATTTTACTTGTGGTTGATGGAGGGATGAAAAGCTACAGAACGCGGGGGTGTGGAGTATGGACGTTGCTGCCAAGACTTGCTCGGCGACGGAAAGCTTCAAGTATGAAGAGGCAGCAACAACAGTGTTCACTATTAGTCTCAGGAACCTAGGCAGATTGAATTGAGACTGATACACTCTCATTGATCATCATTCCCTATTTTCGAGATCCGATGTGTTGGAAAGAGAGACTATTACCAAGGAGGTGACAGGATTGCCGCTGACAGGATTGCCAAGTGTTGTCGAAGATCGCCAGGGAAGTCGATGACGAAAGGCAAAGGGGACAGCAGCAGGAAATAGCAGCAGCAGCAGAAAAACAGGCAGGTCGGTCGACCGGCCCGGTCGACCGACATGCACAGCATGCACGGGGTCTTAGGCGGTCGACCGGCCGGTCGACCGAAATACCCTGACTGCAAGACCCAAACTCTCTGTTAATTTCGGTCGACCGGAAAGGAGGTCGGTCGACCAGACGGTCGACCGACAGTCGGTTTGGGCGAAATTCTGCTGTTCCGAAAATCTGAGTATTTAAGGGCTGCTATTGTTTTCTAGGGTTTGTATCTTGTAGAAGATCCTAGAGAAGAAAAAGGCTGGAGCTCTCTTGCATTCAAAGAGGCTGCTAGTTATTGTAAACATCTTCCTAGTAATTAAATCTCTCTGATTGCCCCGAGGACGTAGGCGTTGAGGCCGAACCTCGTTAAATCGTGTGTTTGCGATTTGTGTGTTTTTCTTGTGTTTGTTGGGTGTTCTTTGTGCTTGGAGATCTGTGGGATTCTCTATTGGTTGTTGTCATCGGCGCACAACAAGTGGTATCAGAGCCTCCAGGTTGCGCTTGGGATTTCTGAGGATTTGAAGGGCTCGAGATCTGATCCGGTGGAGATCGTGTGTCGATCTCAAATCGGAGGTATTGGTGTTCGTGGAGATCGTGTGTCGATCTCAGAAGGACGCAAGGAGGGCTCGTTGAATCTGTGGTGGAGTAGATCCGGAGAGAAACTCGATCTAGGGTTTCAAGGGACAGGTAAAAAATCGATTTTTATCTGAGTAGAGATCTATTTCAAGTTGGTTGTTCTTCCGCATAGATAGAGAATCAGGGAAAATCTCAATGACAGAAGAAATCGCATCTGTTAAGACAATGAACTCTCACCCAAGGATTGAAGTTGTTAAGTTCAATGGCACTAATAACTTCGGTATGTGGAGATGCGAGGTTATGAATGCACTGAATGCATCGAACCTCGAAGATACTCTCTTATTGGAGAGGAAGAAGAACACGACCACTGATGAAGAGTGGGCGAAGATGAATAGGTCGGCATGTGGCTTGATACGTTCATGCTTGTCGCAAGACATCAAATATCTTGCACAACATAAGACGTCGGCAAAGAAGCTGTGGGATACCCTTGCAAAGAAATACCTGACCAAGAGTATTGAGTCAAGGTTGCAGCTTAAGAGTAAGCTGTATAGTTTTCGAATGAAGAAGGGGAGCACAGTAAATGAGCACATCAACCGATATACGAAACTCCTTACAGACTTGGTAAACGTGGATGTCATTATAGATGAGGAAGATAAGGCGATCATCTTTCTGAACTCACTCCCTGAAGAGGAGTATGAGACATTCACTCTGACCTTCATAAATGGAAGGCAGACCTTGGATTATGATGAGGTGTCGTCTGCACTGTCGAGTTATGAGGCAAGAAAGAAGGAGAGGCATCCTTCAAAGTCAAGCTCATCGGCGGAGGCACTGAAAATAAGGGGCAGGAATTCATCAAGGAAGGGCAAAGAGGTTAGAGGAAGATCGAAATCCAGGTCGGGTTTCAGAAATCTGAAGAGGAATCAGTGTGCCTTGTGCAAGGAACTAGGACACTGGAAAGCAGAATGCCCGAAGGCCAAAGGTAAGAAGGTGGAGTCAAAGACCGAGGCGAATCTCGCACAGGCGGATGGATCGGATGATGACTCATCGGTGTTTTCTCTCTCGGTTACTACCCCTACTATTAGTGACTCAGATAGTGCTGAGTAGATCTTGGATAGCGGAGCCACCTATCATGTGTGCCCAAACAGGGCCTAGTTTTCTAGCTTTGAGAAGCTGGATGGATGTTACACGGTCATGGGAGATGACCATCCGTGTAATATAGAAGGGATGGGTACAGTCCGCATCAAGATGAATGATGGGATAGTTCGAGAGTTGAAGGAGGTGAGGTATGTACCTCAGCTCAAAAGGAATCTTATCTCAGTTGGCACTTTGGAAGCATCGGGCATGGTGATATCTGTTCGGGATGGTATTCTCAAGATGATCAGAGGCTCGATGGTGGTGATGAAGGGCGTCCGCCGAGAAAATCTTTACTACTTGAAGGGTAGTATGATGACAGATCAGGTGGAGACTTCGAGTTCTTCAGATAAAAGTGGCCCGGAGGACTGGCAGGGAAAGGTCGGACACGAAGATGGAAGGTCTTTGCAAGCTCCTGCAAAGAAGGAATCCATGGAAGGTGCTGCAACCTGCAAATTAGAAGGTGGACACAGCGTTCTGGATAAGAAGAAGGTGAGATTCAGCACAAGTACTCACCACAATGAAGGTCTTCTTGATCGTGTTCACATGAGCTTATGGGGACCTGCTAAAACGGCATCGCTTGGAGGTCACAGGTTCTTTGTCTCATTTATTGATGGTTCATCTAGACAGATTTGGATATATCCTATGAGACAAAGGGGTGAAGCCCTAGATGTGTTGGTGAAGTGGAGAGGAAGAATGGAGAGGCAGATAGGTAGGAAGATAAAGGAGCTTCATATTGGTAATGTTGGAAAGGACATTTACCAGTTCCTACGATTTGGCCAGAACACAGGTATTGCAACTCACTTCACAACAGGTACAAATGGGTTGGCTAAAGAGGTAGTCCGTCCCTTGCTAGAGGAGGTTCAGAGGTTGTTGTCTAATGCAGGATTAGACAGGTCGTTTGGGCTGAGGCGACTGAGTATGCTAGCCATCTCATGAACAGATCGACTGCGATAGGAGGTAGAGCTCCATTGGATATTTGGTCTGGGGAAGCTGCTCAAGTTCATAGTTTGCTGCGGAAGTTTGGAAGTCCGGCCTACTTCAGTGCCAAGAATGGCAAAATGAATCCGCGAACGAAGAGGTTTGTCTATTTGGGCGTCAAGGGAAACAGCTACAGGTTGTGGGACCCCGAAGACAAGAAGATCATGATGAGCAGGCATGTCACTTTTGGAGAGACTTCAGTGTTGAAGTCCACCGTCTCTCAGCAGGTGGAGAGGACGGAGACCAAGGTTGGATCGCAGCGGGTGGAGATTGATGCTACTCCATCATCTCCAGTTGGTTCGGCATTAGAGGAGACTTCACCGGATGTGACACCGGGTGGAGATCATGATACAAAGGTTGATGCTGAACAGGTTGAAGACATTGTTGAGGATGTCGAGTTGTTTGCAGCTATTGGAACCAAGGTGAAACCACGCTTGTAGGGAAAGAAGCATGAATCTCAAGCTTGTGATCATGACAAGCTGAAGTTGAAGGCCGTTGTTCTCCATGATGGTCGGGAAGAGGTTCATATGACTCGGTCAGACAGGTTCACTGCTGCAAATAGAGGTGCAAGTGCTAGAGCTTGATGAAGCTCATCTGAATGAACTACGGTCGGCTTGATCCTTTTGGGCAAAGGTACGTAGGCAGCCGTAAAGGCGCAGCCATTTGGTGATGCAACTCTTATAAAGCTAGTTGGGTTCTCGAGAAGTTGTTTAGATCTTTACGTAGAGGTGAAGAGTTGTGGCCGTTGGAACTTCACGTAGAGGTGGAGAGGCTTCACGTAGAGGTGAAGCGTTGTCGTGGCCAGTTGGACTTCACTTAGAGGTGAGGTAATGTGATCTCGATGAATAGGTGTATCTTCTGGTGAGAAGAAGTTGAGCTTGCATAAGGAGTGGTATGCATCCAGTTGAAGTCGATGATGTTTGGTGGGCTCTACACAGACTTGGTTGGACCATCAGTGGAAGACGGGAAGACTAGATAGAACTGGTCAGTTGGAGAGTCAGTGTTGGCTTGTGGGGAAGTCTTCGTGAGGTCGTGAAGTTGTGGAGTAGAAGCCATGTTAGTGATCGGCAGGTATTGAAATTCTCCTAAGGTGAAGTGCAGGGAAGACATGTGTATGTTTTCCAGGAATAGATGAGCCAAAGATTCCAAGCCGAGATCGTGTGTCGATTTCGCCGAGATCGTGTGTCGATTTCGACCGGTGCGCAAGCCGAGATTGTGTGTCGATTTCGCCGAGATCGTGTGTCGATTTCGCCAGGTGATGGACTGGGTTCGTTGGAGATCGGCTCAGATTTTTGGGAAAATCTTTGCCGAGGTGGATAATTGTTGGAAAGAGAGACTATTACCAAGGAGCTGACAGGATTGCCGCTGACAGGATTGCCAAGTGTTGTCGAAGATCGCCAGGGAAGTCGATGAAGAAAGGCAAAGGGGACAACAGCAGGAAATAGCAGCAGCAGAAAAACAGGCAGGTCGGTCGACCGGCCCGGTCGACCGACATGCACAGCATGCACGGGGTCTTAGGCGGTCGACCGGCTGGTCGACCGAAATACCCTGACTGCAAGACCCAAACTCTCTGTTAATTTTGGTCGACCGGCCGGTTGACCGGAAAGGAGGTCGGTCGACCAGACGGTCGACCGACAGTCGGGTTTGGGCGAAATTCTGCTGTTCCGAAAATCTGGGTATTTAAGGGCTGCTATTGTTTTCTAGGGTTTGTAACTTATAGAAGATCCTAGAGAAGAAAAAGGCTGGAGCTCTCTTGCATTCAAAGAGGCTGCTAGTTATTGTAAACATCTTCCTAGTAAATCTCTCTCTGATTGTCCCGAGGATGTAGGCGTTGAGGCCGAACCTCGTTAAATCGTGTGTTTGCGATTTGTGTGTTCTTCTTTTGTTTGTTGGGTGTTCTTTGTGCTTGGAGATTTGTGGGATTCTCTATTGGTTGTTGTCATCGGCGCACAACACGATGCATATCATTTCCTTCATCACCCTCTTGATAATATCATCAGTTTTTACATCAATACCCTTGCTCGGATTCTTGTAAGGTGGAAGTTGATTCCGCGGCCAGTAAGGTCTGGCATTGATCCCAGAGGCCCAACGTTCAAACAGATTATAAAGATGAAAACTGAGAAATAAAAATCAATGAAATGAGATGTCGTTCAACTTGAAAGGGTAAATTTGCCCACTTATCTTTTTTTTACTAACATCGGCTGGGTTGTTAACAAGAGGAGGATATATATTCGAAATAATTTGAAAATATGAGGGTATACAAGCAAATTATGATAAAGCAGAGATAAATATGTAATACTTACAAGGATATATATGCTAAAACCCATTAATAAATATAACCTTCAAGTTAGCTGATGTTTGGAGGTGGTCCACTGCATTTCCCTAGATTGGGTTATTGTAAAACTTTTATCATCCAATACATATTTGTATGCAAGTTAAGCTTTTTAGTATATATGCATTGGCTTCCCTCAATGTATTAATTTTTTAGTATATATGCATTGGCTTCCTTCAATGTATTATTGTATGATGGGGCCCTATTACACTGAGTTTGGTTACCTCCAAGAACACTAGTCATCAAATAAATTGTCATCGTCATTTGAAGATTCTGCACCTGCTTGCATCACAATTGGGTGGCTTGATTTATCACTGGAAAATTTGATGGATTAGCAAGGAGAAGGTTTACAAATTTTCCTTATGTGGAAATAATGTGTTATTGTATTGTGTACCATTGCAGATCTTTAACATTGTCGGTCTTTCATTAATTTTGAATAATTTTTCTACATACAGATTGATTTTTGTTTCTGTTTTATCCATTACCAATTGCCTACTTCTGTTCAGCTTGCTTTTACTGGATCAACCGGCACTGGCAAGATTGTACTTGAACTGGCTGCAAGAAGCAACCTTAAGCCGGTTACATTGGAGCTCGGAGGGAAATCCCCAATGATCATAATGGACGATGCTGATGTTGATCAAGCTGTAGAGCTTGCCCATTTCGCATTGTTCTTCAATCAGGTCTGTCTGATCACTGATATGCTTCGAATAAAAAACATGTTTTCATGATTACTTATTGAGTATGATGTACTAAAAGAGGAAGATTTTCTTCAGGGACAATGCTGTTGTTCAGGGTCTCGTACCTTTGTACATGAAAAGATTTATGACGAGTTCGTAGAGAAAGCAAAAGCACGTGCTCTGAAACGTGTTGTTGGAGACCCTTTTAAACAGGGTGTTGAGCAAGGTCCTCAGGTACATAGATGCATTCTCTCTTTTCTATCCGTCATCGTTTTTACTGGACTTCAATACTCTTGTAATCATCATCATTTGACTAAACGATGAGACCTAACTGTGAGTTTGAGGACAAAGTTCTCTGGTTCTGAATATCTAAAGTCATTTGGGGCATTTCGGCTATTGGGGTTCAGTTTCTCAACTAGTTCTGTGGAAATAATCACACTTTTAATCAGAAAATTAGGCAAGAGGAAATCGAAGGTATGTAAATAATTGATTATTGTAAAAGATGCTATGTAGCACGGACACTACTATCATGGAGCCGTGCAGTGTCTGAAACGTGTCCATCACGGGTGTCAGGCAGTGTCCATTTCACTGTTGCCGTATCCTTGCAACAGAGCCACTTAGACCTGGGTTAGTGGTAAAAGGGTCAGGTTGGAAAATTGGAGGTCCCAGCTTCAAGACCAAGCTACGACTTTTGTTCATGAAAAAAAGAAAAATAAAACACCTTAGAATTTGATCCATGTGATACTTGAATAGATAAGTCTATGAAGTCCAGTTGCCAGGCCATGGTGAAATTAGATATAAATTATAAATGGCATTCCCATCAACTCTTTGAGCGTCAATTTTAAAGTTATGAATTATGTTATTGATACACCACACTGTTAATCCGGTGATCCCAATGCCGTGTTGTCATCTATTGGAAACATTGAACTGGTTTTACAATGATTATCTCATTCAGTGTGCCCAAGCAATATATTTGACAAAGTAGGCTGATACAGTTGCTTGGCAATTAGAGTAAACAATAATGCAATTACCAACTCTTTGAGTGTCAACTATCAGTCGTATTATGTTGTTGATTACCACATTGTTGATCCTAATATTGAGCTTTCATCTTCTGGAAGCATTTCTTCTTCTTCTTCTTCTTCTTTCTTCTTCTCATCTTCTTGTTTTTTTTTTTTTTAAAGGAAGGCCATAGCCAATTAGGATTCTGATTGACCAAGCATATTTTTGGTAAATTAGGCTGATACTGTTGTGGTTTGGCCAAATCCTCAACATGTTCGAAACCTAATAGTTCAGCACTGTTTATGTTCTTTCCTATTCTGTACACACAACTAAACAGTAGTATCTGCTGTGTTCCCCTTCAATGAAAGCATTACCTCAAATTTATCTTTAGATGGTCTGGTTCTGAGTCTTCTGACTGCTTCACCATCCATGATGCAATTTTAAAACCTTTAATGACTTATTTTTTGCTTCATGTCTCAGATTGATGACGCGCAATTGAATAAGATCCTTCGCTACATAAAGTTGGGTATAGACAGTGGCGCTTCCCTCGTAACAGGGGGTGAAAGATTAGGCAGCAAAGGTTTCTACATTCAGCCCACTGTCTTCTCAGATGTTCAGGTATAAAATTGCGAACTGCTGAAGTATCACCTTAACTATTATCATCAAATTTATGATTCATTAATGACATTGTTTGAATTCTCATATTCATTAGGATGAAATGGCAATTGCCAGGGAGGAGATCTTTGGACCTGTCCAGTCCATCCTAAAGTTTAAGTGAGTTTCGAGAGTCTATATGAAACATTTTCGTTTTCTTGATAATTCAAGTCAATAGACTTTTAAACTCTCTATCTATGTTTTTGGTGGCAGTGATCTCGATGAGGTGATAAGGAGAGCGAATAGTACTCGTTATGGACTAGCTGCAGGGGTTTTCACGAGCAGCCTTGACAAGGCCAACACTTTGACTCGGGCATTGAGGGTCGGTTCAGTGTGGATCAACTGCTTTAGTGTTTTTGACGCAGCAATTCCCTTTGGAGGGTTCAAGATGAGTGGCCAGGGAAGACAGAAGGGCATCGACGGCCTCAAGGGCTACCTGCAGGTTAAGGCTGTTGTTACCCGTCTGAAGAATCCAGCATGGTTGTAGATATCCTGAGTGCAACCTTGTGAAGAACATAAGACGACGACGATGAAATTGATGTTCCATATCATGAACAAGGTGGGTATTGCTATGGTTAGGCTGTGAACTGTTTATTGTCAAATAGTTTGGGGATCTTCCCATCTTAATCTGATGGTGAAAATTATATTCTGTATCATGAATAAGAAGATTACATGCTGATTTTACATGGTTTAGAAATTAGAAGAGATACATGAAGTCCGAATAAATCAATGGGGGAAATAACTAAATAGAGAGTTGATTGAGCTACCTTTCCTTGCATTCTGGTGGTATCACTGAGAACCTCTTCAGATCGTTGCAGTAGGAGTAGAACATGAACTTACCCCTAACCCAGTCCATTCCAATCTTCTGCTGCTGAGATAGCTTGATGAATTCTTGCCCCTCAATTGGATCAAGCCCCTGACGATCCTTCTGATTTTACTAGAGCATGAAGATGACGTCTTGTTCTGATTCCATGCACACCCATCTATCTCCAAATCTTTGAAAGACGCAACAAACGGTGCGAAGTTGTAGTTGATCGGTTTCTGTCCTCCGCGAGTTGCCCATTGCGATCCGTCCCAGATTGTCGAGTACACTGACATTGGCTTCGACGGGTAGGCCCTTGACATCGCCTCACTGTTGCTCGCCTCTCGCACGGGAATGTTATCGACTAGGAACCTGCATTGGTGAGAATGTGTTCAGGCTTTCAGTTGAGATTGTTTGCTGACAAACTTGCTGAAGCTAAGAGAGAAGAAGAGCTGACACAATGTGATGATAGTTCCAGAGGATGCTGTACTCATGGAAGTCCTCAGTTGGATCAAACCACAGGTAGAACTTCTCCTCACGGCCAGTACTGACACTTCCATTGCCATATACGTTTGTTTGCAGCACCCAGTCCTTCCTCTTCTCATGGCCCAGGAGCTCGAAGTCTATCTCATCGTGGCTTTTCGGAAACATTTCGGCGTTCGACATCTGTGATATACCGAAATTTCCTTTTTCAGACCTCACTAATTGATAATTACATATATTGCTTAACTAACCAAACAATATCCAAACTGAATATATATACGTTCTTTAACAAACTGGCCTTATATAAGTGGTTTTCTGAAAAGAAAAATTGATGACTGTTTTCTGAAAAAAATTGAGATTCAAAATGAGTTAACATCGTGCATTTGATTTTTTTTATTATTATTGGACATTGATAAGAGCTAAGGCCCAAGAGAATCATACAAGAGAAATAGAAGAAAAAAGAAAAAGAAAAGACAGACATATATAACATCAATGCATCATGAAAATACAAGTGCAATTCGATTAGTTGTGGTGCAATGCTTCAAGTGACAGCTTGGAAGTATGTTATATATTGATTCATATGATTGATATCATATTGTAGACTTGTAATGCCATAAATGATTATTCGCGAGCGCTGGGATTGCCTTCCAAATTGACACTCAAACAACATAAATAAATAATATGAAAGTGTGTCATTTGATTCATGACACCATCAATCAATCACTAATTTTACTTTTACAGGATGTTGGTAATCTGTGACCTCAATGTGCATGTGCAATGAAGTGTTTATTTGCAAAAACTCCGAGAATGAATGAGGGAAGACTTAATGCCTTCCTATGCCAACATTTATCGATCTTTCACACTTTAATATGCTCAAAGGTAAGGAGAATTGCTAGGTTACATGAGAAAATGATGTGGGAAACAGGTTGCAATATGGGATTTTGAGGCTGTTAGAATTTCTTTTAGAATGAGAGGAAAACAAAATGAAATCTTTTTTTTTTTTTGGAGAACCATCCTTCCTTTTAAATTAATATAGAAAAGAGATTTTCTTTTATTAGTCAAACAAGTTGGCTAAAGGAAAAGTCTGTGAGTCCCTCCACATGTCTCACATCTAAGTATTCTCTTTTTCATGTGAAAAACAACATTGTCAATTTTCTTCCCCCATTTTTCTCATCAATAACTTCTTCCCTCCTAAAACAGTAGTGATACTCAAACCAATAGTCTGTGCATCATATCATGTGGCATTGCTCAATTGGTGAATAGCAAGGTGGTTATGAGATGTGATCACATTCTCTTTATATTGTTAGCCCAATTATCATTATTCTTCCAAGAAATGAAATGTTCAGAAAAATCCATTCCAATAGAGTCATTATCAGGTTAGGCCTGCAGGTTGAAAATTTCCATCATTGATTAGACATCAGTTTTGTTTCTAGCAGGTTAAAGTCAAGTCAAACATCTTCCATCCTTCAATAGTCACAAAGAAAGGGTCCTTGTGGCTGTGAGTGAGACAGCAGTTGGGGCCATGTCACTGGCCACAAATTTCAAATGTTCAATGAATGAGGCAGGCAACCCATGGGCATGGGATAGCAATGGCATTGGCAATGGCCCCCAGAATCAATCAGCCAGCCAAACCCAGGCTGGGCCAAGCTAAGCTATCAATGGTGGCAAATTCAAGGACAGAAATCACAATGTGAACTGTCATAAATTGCATGAGAGATCATATTCAGATTGACATCTGAAATATTATCAATCACTTACAATTTTGTCCTTCAAGACATATTGAAGCAAATTAACCAGATTTAGGCTTTTCAAATGGGGAAGTAGAAGCTTGTAAGCCTCAAATTTCAGAATTATGACCTCAAAGAAACTTACTAGCTTTCCTATATTCCTATACTTTTACCATAGAACTTTACTATATAGACCACTTATAGACAATTAGAGCTGTTAATTAATGCCATTTAATATTAAGCTGTCAGTTGGCACAGGTGGTAAGCAACAGTTTTGGGTGGTAGGTCTTGAGAAATAAATTATTAAATTAATAAATAAGGACGGGACATTCGGGATCTAATCAACAGAAATTCAGAATATTTTCTGTTTAACTTGGTTTGGGTTTTTTATGCCTTAGGTTAGGAGCTCATGCATTTTTCATTAGAGGTGCATCACTGTGACTCGGTTATTTTCAATATTATGCAGTAGAAGCTCAGTAACAAGCAGAATGAGATTAGATTATAAAATGCCTACATTCAAGTTCGGAGTATGACCTTATTGGTTAAATGTTCTCAGTTGCACATTGGAATAAAACAAAATTCATGCTATAAGATTATCATACGCACACTTGTATCCTTCCAAAAAGATTTGAGCTCAAATCTTTCTCACTCAAATTCAACCCTCCGGCATTCGAATATAAAATCCACTCTGTTGAAGTTAATCTATATTATTTCAAGTATCTATGAATCAAAAATCAAGTGTTTTGAATGCTTTTTGCTCGTCCATCAAGTAGGAAAAATACGAAAGGTCTAAATAGTGAGTTGGTTAGTTTAACGGTATAGAATATTTGAAACCTAACGTATTTTAAAAACTTTTATAAAATGATTTATACATTTTGCTCCTGCTTTCAGGGGGCAATATGATATTAGTCTCTAATTAGGAGTAAACCGTGTAAAGGTCACGTCACAGTGACCTTTACTTAAAACCCTTTACGGCTAACCAAAAAAACGCCCAAGGCTGACTGTTTGTAATAAGTTTAATATTACTGGTGGTGTGACATTTGTAGCAATTTAATGGTAATGTCGTTTATAGGTTCGGGGCGAGGAGAGGCTTAATTCAAGGACAGAGACGTGAGGATCTCTCGGAAAATGCAATCAGTAATACATAATTCATAACTAAATTAATCCAGGCTGAGATTAAAGTAGTGACCCACTGACCATCATCAGAACCAACAAGTTCACTTTATTTTTCCTCTTTTGTAAGCCTACGTAATCTCCCTTTAATTAGAGAAAATACACAACATCTCACAAAGAATAATATTATTACTCGTGTTGTGTGTGTGTGTGAGAGAGAGAAAGAGAGAGAGCTTACATAGAAAGCCACAACAACTCCCGCAGAGTAAGTGGAAGGGAGCTTGATGGCAGCACTGAAGAATCCATAGTAATATGAATCTCTAGACTTCAAACCTGAACCTGTTAACAACAATCGCACAAACATTATTCCCTGCAGTGAACTTATAAGCAGCAATCAACATGGATCAAATTTAGCCAGCTCACTTCACCTGAGGCCTTGTCGAGCGCAATGGTAGCGCCTGACCCGTTACCGACCCGCTTGATGTTGGGTGATCCGAAGAAATCCGAGAATGCCTTGTGAGGGGGAGACGAGCGAAGAGATCGGTGAGGCGTGTCGTGCTCGGTGGGCTCATGCCGTGTCGCACGGCCCCGGCGATTGCCGTGCAAGAGACGAGGGCGGTGAGGAGCAAGAAGAGCTTGTAACTGTAAGACATTTTCAGAGGTCTATGCCGAGGATGAAATTAGTGCCAGAGAGCTGACCTTTTATAGTTGGAGGCCGAGGCTGAGGGCGGGACTGGGTTGGGTTCGGGTCCTATCATATTGGATCCAAATAGACTATTTATTTAGTACCTTATACGGTAACAATTATAGCCTTGGATTTGGATTAAATATCCAACTTTTTTTTTTCTTTTTTCAAAAAGTATAAAAATACTTGTCTTCTTTAAAATTGTGAAGCATTTATGGGAGACAATAATCACATGCAGACGACCCAGAAAAGCGAAAGAGGGTATTCACAATGAATGGAAATGTAAGACTTCAGGAGGAACTTTTGCATGCATTATGTTTCGGGGTCAGATTTCTAGATTAATTATTATACTCTGAGGTATATGAATATCCAAAATCTATATAAGATAGTTATTTTGGGTATGATCAATAACACATATGAGCTACCTGTTCAAGATTTTAGGATCCGAATTAGGATTCAAGCTTTTTGGGTGTCGGGTCGGGTTAATATCTAGTGTCCAGTGCTGATCAATTTGCAGGGGCAGATGCACCAGCATGTGAGCTAAGATTTGTTAATAAATTGGATTCCTGGGGGTTCTCCTGTCCCTGCCAGTTTTAGGTCATACAGCTGGGTCTGGCCTGAGTACAGCTAGCTGTAAGCCACCTTACTCTGTTATGTCACGTAGAACAAGCATTGTCTCTTTATAGGATGGGATGGTTCTGAGCTGTAGATGTCACAATTATGAAGGAAGAGAGACGTCAGGACTTTACAGGTAACATTTCGGTTACTTTATTTTTGTATTTTATATTTTTTTCTTCTTTTGAAAGATCAAATTGTGTATACGTGTTTCGTACAAGTTTGTACCATTTATCTTAGAAATATTTTATTAAGTTTTTATTAATGAACTGTCGAGGAGTTTTTACCTTACGGTTTTATCTTAAAATTATAAAAAAAAGAAGACTTTAAGGACGTGAATCCTCTTTTACTTTATGCTGCATATTCATTAGATATAATTAATTAGAAATTGAGGTTGATCATGATAGGAGGGGAAAAAAATTAAAACTTAAGGTTTTGTGTTTTTTTCTTAAGAAATCCATTTTACATATATAATAAAAGAAATATACTTCTTGTCAGTGAGGCAGGCATAGCTAAAACAATGGGGTTAGATCACAAGAGATCCTAACTTCAAAACTGAACTTTTTTTTTAATTAAGGAAGAAAAAAGGAAAATCAAGGGATTTGGATCCTCTGTATTGCTAATAGGATGATTTTCTTCTTAAATCACAGCCATGACAGTTGCGATTCATTCTAAAAATAACTGTCATCACTCTCCTCATGCATTGCACTCGTCAGTAGTACTTTTCACTCGAAATAAATCAAATAGTTTGTAAACTAATAAATGTTTATATTTTAAGAAGTTACTGTGCACTGATATTAGAGAGAAACAAGTGTGGGTGACCTTTGAGAGTACGAGACCAATAACAAACCCACGTCGTTCCTGAAGGCCGTCAAGATGGATGGCAGTAATCAAAGGCCCAGAGGCCCAACTCGAGTATCGACCAAAAAGGTCATGTTAGTTTATGTAGGGGTGTGAAACGGGTAGGGTTTAATTTCACCCTGACGGATCAAGGACCGCGCTGGGCCAAGTCCGCACCCACTCGGAAATACCCGGTGGCTCGGTCCCCATCCTCCTTTGGGTGGCTCGGGCGCGGCTAGGGTCCCAGCCAGACTAGGCCGGCCGGTTTGTTTTTTAAAAAATCTTTTAAAAAAAAAAAGGGATTTTAAAGTATATTTTTAAAAAATGTTTAAATTCTCCAAAAAAATCCACAAATTTTGATAAAATTGATACAAGTTGTGAGATACAAGTATAAATTTTTTTTAATTAACAATCGAATAATTTGGATAAATTTATACAAATACAAATGAAATATATAGATTAAAAATGAATTATAAATTGATACAAATACAAATGAAGTATATAGATTTTTAAAAAATATAAATTAACACAATTACAAATAATAATGAAGTATATAAATCTTCATTTCTTTATTCATCTTCTGAAGAGTCTTCAATGATTTTTTTTTTTTTTACTGATTTATTTTGATTTCTCGTCTCCGTATCCAGTCAATCCTTCCCGCATATGTTTGTTTCAATGGTTTCTGACGACCGGAGAATCATCGTATCAGTCAATACTCGTCCAGTTGTACTAAAAGTAGATTTTGAAGCTATTGTAGTTGCAGGAAGGGGTTAGTAAATCGCGCGTCATGATAGAAAGCGCGGGGTATGTATATTCCTGTGATTTTCATCAGGCCAAAATATTATAATGTTCAAATCCTGAGTCTGCATCAATCTCAGGAGTTATGGCATGTATCGAATAATAATGAAGCTCATTCAATGTGTCTGAGCTTCTTAATCTTTTCGATACAAATAATAAATAAGATAATAAAAAAATTCTAAGCCTAAATGAAGATGCATGATGGGATGATGATTGTTTATTTCAAATTATAATTCATAAGAATAATAAAGATTGTTTATAAAATTCTCAATATCTGTCTAAACTATGGTAAGATCAGAGTAGTTCAGTTTTTCATAAAAAAATTTAAGTAAATATTTACAACCTTCAAAATTAATACGAGGATTCATAATAGTAGAAAAATAAAATATAGTTGAAAAATCTTTAATATACTTATGAGATTTTCTTCTATGAGAATAATAATATCTTGAAGCAAAAAAATCATTTCGATATGTATAAAATAACTTAACAATTTCAGTTAACTCATAAAATACTAAATTAGTTGTGAAAAGAGAGGGTTAAAAATGTAATTTATAGAAGGGAAGAGGGGTGTTATTTATAGAAGGGAAGATGGTATTAAAATGTAATTTTTAAAGAAATTTTTAGAGAGTGTTTTTTTTTGTGAGGAAATGAAGTGAGGAAGAGGGTGTATTTATAGCGGGAAAGAGAGTGGTATAAAGTAACTTTTTTTTTGCAAAAAAAATAATTTGGACCCAATAGAGCTGTTGGGGTATTTGTAAAAAATATTTTAAAAAACTCCATGGCGATAATCTTGGACAATTATAGCCGTTGGGGACATTTTGCCAAAAAAAAAATAAAAAAATGCAAACCCCCCTCATAACCAATTGGGGAATTTAAACCCGGCCCGACCTAAGTTCGACTTGGGTTCGACATGCGCCCGACCCAGTGCCAGGTGCGGACCGGCCCGGCTAGACCGTGGGCCTCCTTTCCTAAAGCCTGGCACGCCCCATGTTTGGGGGCGCGCTAGTTCCGGGACTACCGGGTTGGTTCTATTCGGGTAGGCGGGCCGGGCCGGGCCCGTTCGAACCCCGAAGTTTATGGGTCGTTTTCCGCGAAAGCAATTGTGAGGGAACGAAGATTATATGTGCTGGCAATGGCATGGGATCCAATGCATGAGGTTCTACAAATTAATTTAAATGTCATCACATCACATATGAGTTAATTTGATATCTCTCTCTTGGTTGAAGAAGCATTAATCATGAGATTTTTTTTCTCAGAATGTGCAAATGCACGTGAAGAAATTAAACTGAAAGTTTATGCGAAATTATAAAATTTGAATACGATTTTTACTTGCAAGTGGACATAAGTTAGAGAAGATGGCTTGATTTAGTTTTTCTTTTCTTTTCTTTTTTTTAACCAAAGGTAATAGTAATGGTATTTTCTTAGTAAAAATTCTCAGAGAGCCGAGGAGATAAATTTAGGATCAAAGTTTTAGGCCGTTTTAATTGTATGCCCTCAAGTCAAATGTGATTTGTGCCGTTCAAGGCCCCAACCTTAAAGGCCTGAGTCTGAGAACAACTTTGGCCCACTTCATAATTGTTTATGGGTTCAATCTAATCTCCTCTTGGGCCTAACTTAAGGCCCAACAGCATTTGCTTCGTTTAGAAAAGATTTTGACTTCTCAAAAACATTTGTGATTTAACTAGGGCAAGGGTGGGTTTGGTGTTGCTTTTAAAAAGTGTTCTCTCACAGCTTTTGAAGCAAATAAGTATTTTTTTTTTTAATTTAATGTTTGGTAATGAATTCAAAAAAAGACCCTTTTGAAAAAGTGTAAACCAAGAAGCTCCATTTTGGAGAGGGCAGAAAATCTAGTTTCTCCCAATCGTAAAAATAGAAGTCACCCTACAACTTTCTTATTGTATCTCACTTTTTTTTTTTTGCTCTCGCAAGATTTATCATGAAATCTAGCATTTAACTAAATTTTTTGATTTTTATGTGTATCTTCCTTACAAACCTTTTTTGACAATCTCTCTCTCCTACAGTAGTTCTTATCCAACTTATTTCTAACAAATTATTTTTAATTCAAAATTTTAGTGATAAGCATTTAAAACTTTAAAATTACGACTTAAAGTCTTTATCTTAAAGATATTTTTGCACAAGTCCTTATATATGCACAAGCAATATCAAACACAGTAAAAGTTTTACAAGTCCTATATAAATTAATATTTCTCATTTGTTACCCAAAATTACGTCCAATAATCATATAATATCGAAGTATTTATATCTTCTCATTAAACGATCTCCAAATATTTTTGGATTACTTTTAATTAGGAAATTTGAAATTGCTGTCCATTTATTTTTTGGAACAAAGATTTTTTTTGTTTAGCAAAGAAACTTTTTTAGAAAAGAAAGAAATAGATATCGGAAAGGATCTCATGAAGGCCGCGCCTGTGTCAAGGACGGATTCTTTCCACTTCTTCTCTAAGTGTTCTCTCTCTCCCTTGAGTGCCTGAGTGTGAGGGTTAGGCTGACTTAGGTTTGCTTCTAAGGAGAAAGAGCGAGGTAAGAGTCGCACGGGTTCTAGTGGTTCGAAGTCAAAAGAATCTGCCCGTGACACGTGCGGGGCCAATTATCATCCCTAATTCCACCAATATCTACACTTACTTGGATAATAGTAATCTAAAACTTTTAGTTTAGGGAAGGGGCTGGGTTTGAGATAGATTAAGTCCAGCTACAAGTCTGTTTAATTATCTTGAGCACAAGTCCCATACTTTCTAAGCTCGAACTTATTTCTAAAATGACTCAAATTCTTACGTAATAAGTAAATAAATTTTAATAAAATATATACATTTTAAAATTTAATAAAATGAAAATTAAACAAACAAATAAGTGGGAAAAAATAGTCACATGCTATAAATAAATTGCTAATTGTGTTAACATGTAAAAATTATTTACTATTTTACTAAAACTAAATTACTTTTTTGATTTTCATTTTATAAACAATAGAGGGAGGTTAAATTCTCACGCACGCATCTCTTTTGGGCAATATTGGGCCACTCATCTTCAGCCGAACCTGGTCTAAATAAAACTCAGGCTGAACTTTTGATCAAGCTCGGTTATAAATTATAAATACTTGAGTGAACTTGGCTCGCAGAAAAGAAAGAGAACAGATGTTGTCGACTGTATCAAGTGGACAAATATTTTTATTTTATTTTCTGTGTTAGAAATTCACAGAGATTTCCTTTTTGACTGTTGGGCTTGGGCCTGTTAGTTTGCTCAAAAAAGTATTGGACAAGCATTTCTTCTGTTGAATATATATTAAAAAATTCACGTCTTATATGTTTGTTTACAAGACAGAAGAATGAAAAAGACGATCTTGATTTGTTTGGCTTAAATGAAGGCAAAATTGGACTGAGAAATTAAACTTCTATCAAATACTCGTAAACAAAGAATTGTTGTCTTGTTGCTACATTCTCTATGTTGGACTCTAGGATCAATCTGACAACTAATCAATATCACTGAAATATCACCAATCTAATTGGCCAGGTCGGTTAATATCAGGTGGGAGGTTTTCCGTTCAATAAAACGTTCCTTAATTAAAGAACCACCTTTCAATTATCTTCCTTGGTTAAATACCAATTAGACTCGTATAAGTCAGTCTCAATATACTGAATATCAGTATAACCCCTGTATAAAGAAATTAATTCACTTATACAGTACTTGGAGTGAGGTACGCTTAAAGCGAATCTCCTTAAGACAATTACGTCCCCGCACCGGTGCTAACGGGTTACTAGACGCTGGTCTCCCAAGATACAACACTCCTTCACGGTATTTGGATAGCACTACCAAATCACCATCGACCGTAGTTAAACAGCACCTTCACAGGATTATTGAAGCAGCGGGACTAAGACAAATTTCGGGAGAATATTTGTCTTTACTTTGGAGGAGCACCCACTGTAGAGGAAAGAGGAAGAATATTCTTCTTCGGAAGTCCCAGATTCAGACAACAATTCTACTAAAGAATCTGTTGAATTTTCTGAGCCCTCTTTAAGAATGAATTTTGCAGAATCTCTTGAAAGTCGCTTCGGAAATCGAGTTGCAGATTTCCTACTTGCTTTGGAAACCGAGTTGTAGATTTTCCACGTCCTGTATGGAAGTCACTTCAAGACAGAGAGAGAAGAAGAAGTCACTTTAGAACGCAGAGTGTGTTCTGATTTGGGAAAATGGAGCGCTATTTATAGCGCTCCGGGAGGGGCATTTTGGTCCGAACCCAACCGAACAGTTGCAACGGTTCGTTTCAACCGTAGCAACCGTCCAACCGCCCAACGGTTTACAGACAGCCGTTGAGCTGGGCGGTTCAGATCCGGAGGCGGAGCGGGTATGATCTGCGTGACCCGTACCCGTGAGACCCGGTTCAAAAAGAACCGAACCGGGTAGGGAACCCGGACCCGGACGGCGCCGCCAGCGGCACGCGCGTGCGCATGTGCGGGCATGGTTTTCTCCTAATCGTGCGCGAAAACTCCAAGTACCCAAAGGGCACACCCTTTGTTCCCATTTTTCTCTATTTAAACACTTTAAACTTTCATCCCATGACCAATGTGGGACTAAATGCTTTTAGCTACCTTTAGTCTCATTTTGGCTTTGAATTAGGCAAACTTTAGACTTGAATATCTCATTCATTCGAAGTCAGAATTGAACATGTGAATATACCACGTTCATCCCCAATGGAAGAAGAACACACTCCAACCATCACCCAATTGATTCGATCAACGGATCTTGCCGTAATGCAATTCAAAGATTCACATATATTCTTCATATTCCCAACACTCTAATCCTTATGGCTTAGTTTGATAAAAGGTTAACACAAGAAAGATTAAGATTGTTAGTTTAAATTAGATAACTCATTGTAGAATAAGAGAGAGTTTAAATAAGGTGCACATTTGAGTGTTTGAAAAGGATGAGAATTATAAACACATTCTTATACATATAGAAGAATTATCTTTTAATCCATCAAAAGAGATGGATTCGTTAACCTTCCTATTTTTAGAGGTTTAACTTCTCTAAGGCTGCGTTTGAATGTTTTCATTAGAAACTCAAATATTTTAAGTATTTTAAGTTTAAAGAATCTAAATATTCATGTTGTTGTTGGTTTTTTGTTCAACTTTTTTTGGTGGGCCTTTCTTTTTCTTTTCTTTTCTTTTTTTTTTTTTTTTTGGTTTGGGGGGGGGGGGGGGGGGGGTGGGGGGTGGGGGGGGGGGGGGGGGGGGGGGGGGGTGTTGGAATTTTTTCCTACATCAAACTTCAAACTCAATGATTTATGTATATACAGAGTTCTTTTCCTTTTCATATCATATGTACAAGGCATTGAGGCCAATATATATGTAGTGTGATATAGAAATACAAGAGTGTATACTATTTTATCAATGTACAGAATGCAAGGCTTGGAAAATATTGATACCAGTATATTCTTCTTCTTTTTTCTTCTTCTTCTCATTTATATCTTGATAAATAGAAGATTGTCTTACAGATTTCATTCAGTTTCAGTATCAAAAGTCAGAAATTTGACAGGCTACGTAACATTTTCAGATAGGGGAACACTGATATGATGCAACTTATTCTCACTTGCCGAGATCTCTAATGCAGTTTCTAACCTTGAGACTACCTGCTGCATTGAGGGGCGCTGTTGCTTGTGGGCGGTACATGAGAGAGCCAGCTTGAAGACGAGCTCAAAAGCCTGCAATGAGTATTCCCCCTTCAGCCTGGGATCAGCAAATTCTGAAATACTACCACCTCTTGTAAGAAGTTTGGCCTGAGGAAAGATCAACAAGAAGAGTTTTGATTTGATATGATGCCAATAGAGAACAAGAAAGATCGAGAGAGGGTTAATTGCCAGCTCACCATTTTATCCAGAGGCATGGGCTTTGCAACGTTCAAATTCATGACTCGCTTCCCGGAAATAATCTGTAATAGTACCATACCAAAGCTGTATACATCACCAGCTGCATTCACACGGTGGTTTTGACGGTATTCAGGATCGACATAGCCAAATGTCCCTCTCACTTCAGAGCTGACATTCGACTGTCCTAGTTCCATTACTTTAGATAAGCCAAAGTCTGATAACTTTGCTTCAAAATCATCTCCTAGTAGTATATTAGTCGGCTGCACAAGGAAGTGTTTATGTCAATGTTACATGTATACCTGGTATACATGGATTGCTTTGATACGTGGTACGAAAACAAAAACGGAAAACGTGAATAGACCCAAAATGCGGTATGAATACGATGGTAGTAGCATTCTTCGAATCACTTAGTTGAAACAAAATATGTTTATCGAAACACAAAATGATTTTCAGATTGTTTTGTGTGTCACGTAAGCACACCATATATCTAATGAAATGTTAAATATTCAGGTAATATCTAGGCACACTGCTTTCTCTCTCAACCTTAGTATATAATAAGTTTTTTTTTCGTTTCATTACGTTATAATTTATTTATTTATATTGTGGTTCGCCAATTTACCGATGCGGATCGCAAATGTACCAAGATTGAGATCGCGCGATCCAAACGAAAATGAGGTTTGACGAATTCGGTAACCCTGGTTTATGTTAGTGAAAACTTAGGTTGGTGTGCAATTCTATGAAGTTCACACCTTACAAATACCTATGTTCTCTTCTTATTGAAAGATTGAAACAGCAACAGATTTCAGATCACAAAACAGAAATATCTTGCGCATCGCTCTGAGTAAATTATGCTAGACTATCAAGCTAGCATAAAGCCTCCTTTTTGCTTATGCTAGTTAGAGGAAAAGATTAAGGAAAGTATAGATTCAAAATATAAAAAGAAAAGTAAAAATAAATACAAAAAATTCAAATAGGAGGTCCAACAAGTATATTCTAGGATCATATAATGGTTTCATTAAGCTTAAGGTTGACTACTAATTATCGCAAAGTCCAAAATTAAAATCTAAAAGTCAAGAGAGTGACTAGAGGATTTTCACTGCGGAAGCCTGCTGGATCAGGTGATTGTATTTGGATAGGAATTCAAGTATTGAGAGTAGAAATCAAGACTTCAGGTATCAGCTTCAGCTGAAAGACTGTTCAGACATTTTCAGACTGGTTCCACCAAGAGCTAATTTAAAACAATGATTTATTCAAATTTGACCTAGTTCCGCCACTCCCAATCCCCTGTAAGACAAACAGAAAAAGGGAAGAAAGACTATCTGAGAGGAAAGGTCAAGGGTGGAGAAATGGGTTGTAGACAAACTGTAGGAGAACTTTTATGTATATATATAACAAGGGTAAACTATTAAAAAAATGTGTAATGCGTGTTTCTTGCTATCAGAGACAATAGAAAGGAAATCCACTGATCAAATCTTGAACTCACTAAAACTCTAATTTACTAACATATCCTACAGTAAACTCAAAAGTAATTCCTTAACCGGTCCCACATTATACTCCAAAAAATAACTCCTGTTATAACTAGGACCTGACAATAAACTTTAAATAAACTAAGACTCGTTACAAATAAGTGAAGCTCGCTTTCCTTAAAAAGATACCAAGTTAAGCTCGATGTTTGCAGTCTTCATCTTTGAGATTGATTCCTTCCTATGTAACACGGACGCTCCTATTATGGAGCTGTGTCGTATCCGAAACAGTCGGACACATGTGTCATGTGTATTGTTAAGAATTCGTCATGTGTCCGCGTGTCGTATGTATTTAAATATTGCCGCGTCCGTGCAACATAGGTTCCTTCATAGGATCCAGTTCCATCCAATTTTTCATTTTAAACCCCACTTTCATGACTTGGTCCAATATCTTTTTCCTTTTGGTTAGATAAGTTTTGTTTTCACTGGTTTCGTCTCCTTCTACTGCATTGTTCAACTCAGAATAAGCAGGTAGATCACTCAAAAGCATGCAAACATGGTGAATGAGGAAACATAACCAGAAACATCTTATTTTTGTCACCTTCATAGAAATTACGAATTCATTATATCATTATTTCATTATTGCAAACTCATGCACCTATCATTTTCAAGATAGAGTAATTCCTCTTTTGATCGATTTAAACAAAGTAATCAGAGATTGTTACTAATCCAAGAATATAATCACATCTGAATTCCCTACAAAATAACTTTTCAAGAGAACGGTTTCCTCTCAAGTACTAATCACGTGATTACTTCATCAACCATCCACATACCAGAGAATTTTGACAACTTGACATTAACAGAGAAAAAGAACAAATTATTGTCATTCCTGTCTCATCCTTCAGATTGTCCTCTTGCTTTGTCTCTGTCCACACAACAGTTTCTTCTATAGAATCCAACATTTTTCTCAAATAGTTCAATAAGGAATTTCTTATTTCTGTTTTTTTCCATATGTTTTCCAGATCACGAACTTCCTTAAAAATGAAAGCATTCATTTGATTTCGTTTGGTCTCTAGGCATTTCAAATGATGTTAATCAACTGGAAAGGGATAGATTTTTAGTTCAAATGGCATATTATTGGATTTTGAATCAGTGGTGGAGTTTTACTTATTATCTTTTTTAATAGCCACGGTGGTGCGGGTTAAGAGAGGGAGCTTTTTAACTCCAAGCCAAGGTGTATGAATATTGTGTCTTTTTTTGTGTGTGTGCGCGTTCATTTCTTTAAAGAGAACATAAGAGGTTTTGGCCACATCAACTTGTAAGATGATATTGTAAAGTGTTCTAGTGGAAGTAAACAAAACTCATCAGTTGGTCTCATCTCATATCCTATCTTTCCATCATGCACAATGGAAGTCTGAGTTAAAGGCTTAAAGGAAATTATTATAAGACCAAGTGGAGGGCCTCATGGTCTCCATGGCTGCCAAAAAATGATGAAAGAAGAAACAGATGCTATGCACAGAGATACGAAAAATATCTCTTGCACCACTATTGCATAATTCTTCTATTTTGTTCTACATATCTGTCCCAAGTCCCAATTATATACGGAGGAGGAAAACGCCCATTGTGACCACACTATTGTTTCTCAACTTTAGAAATTCCTCCCCAGATTAAATATCAAGGACTGTACTAACTATAAAGAAAATAGTCCATCGGGCAAATATGTAGTCAGCAAAACCAACAATCTAGGATAGAAATAGTCCAACATCAAAAGCATGTGAAGTTTGAGCAAGTCATCTTTGCAACCTATGTAAGCCTTGTCTTACTGAACATTACATATGCAAGTGCGAACACAAAATCTGGAATATTCAACTAACCTTGATATCTCGGTGGACAATGCACCCTCCAGAATATGTGTGAAGAAACCAAAGCCCACGAGCACTACCAATAGCAATTTCGAGCCTTTGGATCCATGAGAGGTTTTTATCCTTTCCTGTTATATGACAGTGAATTCAGTAGCTCCAATAATAGTTCCAACAAAAGGCTTGTGTATGAAATTATTACCAAATAGCCACTCTGACAGACTGCCATTGGGGCACAGATCATAAACAAGAAAACAATCATCTTCCTCTTCAAAATAGCCTCGTAAAGTCACAAGGTTTGGGTGTCTAACATGTGACAGGCTGGTAATTTCCCTGACAAATGTCTCTGCATGTCCATCCTTTATTATGTGCTTAATTGCAACATACCAACCATTTGAAAGCACACCTTTGTACACCTTCCCTGATTCCCACCAAAAAAAAAAAAAAAAAAAAAAAAAGAGAGAGATAGGAGATGGGGGGAAAAAGAAATGACAAAGGACAAACAGAGAGACAAATAGCCATCAGAAACTAAAAATATATAAATAGTAAAATAAAACATAGCCTTCTCCAAAAATATTGCGCATATGTAGCATAACTTAATCTCAAGAACCCACGAGGAAAGGATTGTGGTTCCGTAATATTCTATACGAACAACAATTACTGAATCTTAAGCCAGTAACGGAAATTTATGTTGCCTTCTAACACCATGACAAAATGAAGTAACAGTTCCTATCAATATTAAATATAAATGTGGGGACAGCAACTCGATTCTCAATAATATTTCTGCTTTCTTCATTTATACCTAAACTCAGTTGTGCAAGGAGCGAAACCTATTATCCTGAATTACATTGTGATATGTATAGACTGAAATTGCACACAATTGGTGATGATCAAGACTATTTACAATTAGAAAAACTAAAGTTAAAATGTTTGCACTAGGGCAAACAAAAATCTCATATATATTGAATTCAGGTCATTATAATTATCAAAATTAGTTGTGTGTATTTGCAGTGTGTGTGTGTGTGTGTGTGTGTGTGTGTGTGTGTCAACCTTTCTTTAATATGAAACCATCTGTTCTACGAATATTTGATACATGCGTAGAAAACCTATAAAAGATGTTGGAATGTATTTCTCTTTGCCTCTAGTATATAGACCTTAAAATGGAATGCAATGAGCCACAGGAACTTTATTGGCCCATATAAGATCAATCTCTATCCCAGGAGAATTATAAAGGTGCTCACCAACTTGCATTAGCTTATACCTAATGACCAAATGAGGCACTTTTCCTACCCACAACTGATGCACCCCTCTTTCCCTTGGTTTTCTTTACCTGCAAATTTGCAACTAACTTAAAAGGATGGCATCAATTTGACAGCCAATAATAGATAGAATTTAGCCAATCTCTCGTAAAAGCCTACTCAATTAGAATTGGGATCTACAGAGCACCTATCTGGAATTGAAGAGTTTTAAATGCTGAAGATGATGATGACGGGAAAGAAACCTTCAAAATATCTGACTTTTTTTTACTTATAGGCATTTTAAATTTTGAAGATTCGGAACGGAAGTCTTAAATGCTGAAGATGATGATGAGGGGCATGAACCCTCCAAAATATCTGCCTTTTTTTATTTATAGGCATTTTATATTTTGAAGATCACAACCAGAACTGTGAGCTCACAATTTGCATGGACCACCACGTAAACTTCACTAATAGGAAGTTGGCCCAAAATTCCTTGTGAGATTCCACTTGGAATCTTAAACTTTTTCACTAGTCAACTGCAAACAACAGGATATATAATGTGAATGCTAACATCATATATTATTCACATTAATGCTATGTTCCATACCCTACAACAATTTGGTATGGCTAGTGACGGGGAAAGCAAACGGTACAGATTTAGCAGATTTAGGACTTTAACTGATTTTAGATTTTAGTTGATCTAGTCAAGATTTAGGAGTTAATTTGGATTAGATTTGAGTAGATTTGATCCTATCAATAATTGCACGTGTGATGCACGTTTATAGGCTATATATAGCCATGAAATGGACTTTGATAATCAATGATGATTTGCTTATAAATTGTTTCCCTATGAAAATTTTGTGTTGTTTGATTTAATCTCATGAATTAATCGAACCAGGCGGTGAAGCCGAGATCCTGCTTGCGACCTGTGATCATATCCAATCTCTAATTCTTTTGTTCTTTTCTAATTTTCACAAAATTCCCACCACAAACCCTAAATCTCCCTTCATACCACATCATTTTGGTATTAGAGCCGAATTTCTTATTTTTCCCTCCACAAATTTCTCAAAGCCTCTTACAAAAAAAATTATTGTTGCAAAATTCGATTGAATTTTCAGTCAAAATTCAAAAATATACTGTTCATCCATCTCTCTCCCTTCTCCTCGCAGCCGACACCCCAAACCCTAACCCATCAGCACCACCGCCTTCGTCGCCAGCCGCGAGGCCCACTACGCCACTGCCACCACCCTCCCTGGGCACCGCCGACACCAACGATAGCCTCCTATGATCTCGCCGTCGACAACCCTCATGTCCAACGACGCCGTCGAGTTCATCCGTCAGCAGTAGAGCCAAGATTTGTCCTTGTTGTCGCCCAGACCTCGTCGCTGATCTCCTTCCTCATCTTTAACACTACCACCCTGACGAACAGCCAATTCGACAACCACCAGATCAGATCTTCACCTTCATCGACACACCCGACCTCGTCATCGGCGTCAGAGGTCCCTGCGACCTCAATCCCCGCCGTAATCCTCTGATCTGCCCTCTCCTCCGCCTTCGTTGCTCAGATCCGACGAGATCCCAATCCTCTTCTCACCGGAGTTCCTCCTCTTCTCCTCTGATCTCTGTTGAATTCACCAAAGTCCTCTAATTCCTCCAGTGTCTCGTCGGGGCTCCTCTGACTCCACCACTATTTCACCGGAGCTTTATTGTCCCTCGCCGACCGCCGCGAAGCCCCACCGACCTCATTGTACCTCACCGTTGTCGCTAACCTCGCTGGATTGTTCGCTCCTTCGCATGACGTCGTCGCCACCGCCGCAGGGTTTCAAGCCCTAGGTCTTGATCGGATGAAGAAAAGAGGAAGAGAAAAAGTTATAAAGGGTTTAATTTGGGTTTTGTTTCAGACCCGACCCCGACCCGACCCGACCCGATCCCTTTAAGTCATTCGGGTCCAACAAGTAAACCCGACCCGAATCCGAATTAGTCTGATTGAGCTGACCCCAGTCAACTCACCCGGTCGAGTTGACTCACTGAACAACATAGAAGCAAGTTGACTCAGGCCGAGTGAGCTCAGTGAGTCGACTGAGCTAACTCAGTAGAACAGTACAATCGCTATCCAGTGGCCATTTCTCGCCCATTCAGAGTCTATTTTGAGCTCTGTCCGAAATGTTAGGTTCGTGACTGAGTCTCGGAGCTACTGAGAAGAGTTTGCATCAGCAGACAACAGGTCAGACTTCCACAAGCCCTGTGTTTTGAGCCGGTACAATTTCTGCAGCAGTCCAGTATTGTTTCAGACCCGTTTAGAGTAGTCCAGTATTGTTTCAGACCCGTTTGGAGTCCGATTCGAGTTCTGTCAGAAGCTTGAGTCCGCAGCTGAGTCCTAAAGATACTGGAAGAGTTTCACAGTACTTGGATAGCTGATCCGACCTCCACAAGCTCGTGTTTGGTGCCGATACCATTCTCGCAACAGAGAATCGGTGTTTCAGACCCCGTTTCTAGTCCGATTTAGCGTTCTAAAAATCAGATTAATCAGCCAATTAATCCTATTCGTTGACAGTCCTCTTAATATTATATTAAGCGCTCTGATTATGTGCTTGGGTGATTAATCGGGTCCAAAATGATTAATTTGTGATTAATCCCCCATTAATCTAATTAATCATTTAGGCATTTCATATGAAAAACTTATCATTTGTGTGTGTTGGATCGCTAAATAGTTTATATTATGATGATGATTTGATAATGATCTTTTAATAAATAGTAGATGATCTGTTATTTATTAAATAGTAGATGAATTATGATATTTTATTATTATATATTTTGCATAAAGTGATACTTATGTTTTATTATTTTTTATTATTTTTCAAATTAACTTGTGTAGCAATTTTTCTCCATCATTCTTTAAAGCCCATTATTTTGATTGATAAATTGACTAAATTTTTTATTTATCTTATTTGTAAGTAAGTTCTTTAATTTATATTTATACTGCAAAATTTGAGATCTTGAATT
The DNA here is from genome assembly GCA_038442645.1 of Agave tequilana. NCBI lineage: Eukaryota > Viridiplantae > Streptophyta > Magnoliopsida > Asparagales > Asparagaceae > Agave > Agave tequilana. The sequence continues at coordinate 4,994 of JAVJIF010033848.1, read as the reverse complement.
ACTAATGTAAAGAGATAAGTTCTCTGATTTTTTTTACTATTTATTCATATTGTCCGGTTGTGCATCATATCATGATTTATAACTTCACATCTAAATATTGTCTTGTATTATATTTAGGCGCTTTCAATAATTAACTGTATATATTCATATGTAGTATAATTAAATATATTAAAAATATTTAAAAATGATTAATTCTCAATTAATCCCTGATTAATTCAATTAATCATTATTTAGTGTTGTATTGCATGAATAATGAAACAATTTTTAGAACACTGGTCCGATTTGAGTCCAGTTCGATCCTTGAGATTCTTGGGTAATTTCTGAACTTCTGTTCAGAAAATTTATTCATGAAATTTTATTTTTGTGAAAAATATATAAATACTAAAGCTGATGAAATGAAAGTAGAAAGGAATTGTATGCGGCTCTCTCATGTTTTCGGATTCTGATGCTCAATATAGGTATGAGAAGTGAGAAAGTATTTTGAAAGATTTCTTCAGTTATTTTATTCTAACATCTGAATAGAAGTGTCTCTATGCCCAAATGAAACTTGTTGGAGAAGCTTATTGTTGGAGGAAAGGCAGTCACATCGATTATCAATGTTATTTGTTTTAAAAGATCTTCTTCGTACTTTGTATGCTCCACGCTTTCTGTATTCATCTGAGAAAGATTACAAAGAGCCAAAAGCTGTTGATGAATAAGAGCCATAGTCAGAAGCTGTTGATAAGCTAGATCTAGAGCCTTCAGTCCTTGTCAAGCTTGACGTTCTTAAGGAATCAGAATTAGAAGTTGCAGCTGAGCCAGAATCAAAACCAACAGTTGTTGATGAGGCAGAACCAGTAGCTAAGCCAGAGTCAGAGCCAACAGTTATTGATGAGCCAGAACCAACAACTGAGCCAGAGTCAGAGCCAATAGTTGATGAATCAGAAGTTGCAGTTGAACCAGAGCCATCAGTTGTTAATAGTCAGAGTCAGAGCCAGAGCCAGAGCCAGCGCCAGGACATAGAAAAGCCTCTTTTAGAGGTTTCAGCAGACCTCCCAGCAGAACTTGTTATGGAGCTAGTGCCACCTTCGCCAGCTGTGAAGGTTTTCTTACCCTTGAAATCGCCTGATGTATACAATCATCTGCAAAACCTTCTAGAGGCGACATGTTCACAGGAGTTCAGATTTCTTATGGTGCAGAGTATAATCGGTCTAGCCTTCAACGAGGAAGATTTGTCTCGACATGTTGCATGTGTCTTGTTCGAGGTACCATCGACTGCAGCCATCACGAAAGCCAATTCTATTTCCATCAGTAATGTTTAAAATAACGATAACGTAACAATAACGTTTTTCCTTTGTTATGTTAACATAAGTTATAACGTAATGCATAACGTAGGCGACGCGATTTAATATTTATTTAATAAAAATAAATATATATATACTATATTTAAAATTTTTATACATAGAAAAAATAATTTTAAAGTATCTAAAAATATCAAAATAATATATAACACATTTAGCAAGTCTCACACAAATTTTAGCGAACATCGAAGAACTGAGGTGCTCTGATGTCTTGTGATTCCTCATTAATTGAAGAGAGATCGAAAAGAGATCGACAACGAGTTCCTCATTAATTGAAGAACCGTGCTGTTTTTCTATTTTTGGAGCATTACAATGACGAGTTTTCTTTCAATTGAAGAGAGATCAAAAAGAGAGAAACTGGGGTGCTTCGATGCTCGTCGATGAGAGAGAGATGAAATTGAAGAGGAACTGTAGAAAGAAAAAGAACCGCACGAGAGAGTCATCGTCGTTGTCGCCGTTGACTGCAAAGAGAGGAGAAACTTAGGTGCTTCTATGCTTTGCTCGTCGTAACTAATTTAGTGTTTCACGTCGATTTGGTCTTGAGAGAAATCGCTTCGCTGCTTTATATTTGCAATTTGTATAAATAACGTGAATTACGAATGTTATGTTATTTTCATAACGTAACGTTCGTAACGTTCCAAAAAATGTTCATTACTGAGAACTACGTTTTTTGCGAGTGTTATATAACGACTGGGTGTCATTATGTTCTGTAACGGGTTATAACGAGTTACATAACAGGTTTTTTAAAACATTGCACATCAGTATTGATTCCCTGGCCACCACCTTGGCCTGATTGAGGATTCGTGAATGCGGTTCGACCCGGATGTGCTTACCTTCTACCTACCACGACATTCATCAGGGATGAACGTTTTCAAGCTGGGGAGAATGATAGGGAAAGCAAACGGTCCAGATTTGACAGATTTAGGACTTTAGTTGATTTGAGATTTTAGTAGATTTGATCAAGATTTAGGAGTTAATTTGAGTAGATGATTTGATCCTATCAATAATTGCACGTGTAGTGTACGTTTTGTAGGCTATATATAGCCATGTAATGGACTTTGAGAATCAATAATGATTTGCTTACAAGTTGTTTCCCTATGAAAATTTTGTATTGTTTGATTTAATCTTATAGATTAATCGAACCAGGCGGTGAAACCGAGATCTCGGTTGCGACCTATGATCATATCTGATCCCTAATTCCTTTGTTCTTTCTTAATTTTTCGCAAAATCTCCAGCAGAAACGCTAATATCCTTCCGTCCCACATCACCTAGTCAGGTCAGCAACAAATTCTTATCCAGGAGATGCAACATGAACCCTATATTAAATACATCTAAGGAAAAAAAATAAATCTTACTATTAAAAGTTCCTTATTTTCTCTTCATGTGACTTCCAGTGAGAACTCACCAGCAATGCCCTGTCCAATAAAGTTTGAAGAATTTAAATTGTTGGTCGCAGCATAGATCTCCTTAAGTGGGATTTCCTTGCAATCAGGCTCCTCAAGTACAAATTCCTTCGAAGCTGCAAGGATGTTAGGATAAACATGTTCATTAAAAAAATTTAATCAATAATCATAGGTGCTACAGATAATCAATGGTTGATAACAAAATCATAATACCAGCATCTATCTGTAACTCAGTTGGTATATGCCTTTTTTTGAACAAGTGCCACAATGTGATAGCTATCAGAACTGAAACGGCACCAAAGGCCCCAATCACCGTCCATGTAACTGTCCAACATGAAAGACAACAAAATTTTATTATAGGAATGGAAAAGCTGGAAAGAAAAGTTTGGAAAGTGATTATAATATGTGAGGTAATTTAACCTTTTAAAATCATAGTGTATCTTCAACCATGACCTTATATTGATCTGTAAATAAAGCGAGGATCCATGAGGAATCAAATTTCTAAACAATCAGCTGCAAGATTACAACGATGGAGATCAGGGTTTGGTCATTGCCACATTTAACTAATTACAGAGAAAGATACATAGAAGAAGATTGGAGAACTCTATAGGTTCACTTTCATGAAGAAACAGATACACTCAAGATTTACCAGGCTCTCAAGATTAGAAAAGCTGCAAGATTCATGTTTCCAAGAAACACTTGTTGTCAATCACAATTATGTGCCACATAATATAGAAAAAACTGTTGCACTAGTAATGTTGCAATCTTGATGACTAATTCTACTTTTTTAAGTAATAATGCAGCATGAGAAATTAAAATAATGGTAGTAAGTTTACATATATTCTCATCATACCCTCCAATGCATATTTCACCTTGGATGGATTGAAGTAGAGTCAAGCAGACTAGTCAACCACCAAGTGTTAGACACACGACTCATTAGTGAAAGGTTTTGTATAACCACTTATCCTAACACTAACCAGATAATTCGACGATTAGATGAATCTACAGATCACCATTAGAACAAGAAAAGGATGACAAATTTTAGATAAACTCAAAATGTCAACAGGTGAACTTCAAGTTAGCCATCACATGAAATAGAACAGAATGGGCAAGGTCTTACTCTCAGGCTTTGATAAGAAATTGCATAAATGACAACAATGAAGGAGAAATGGTGAATTGGGACGACAAAATAGGAATAATGGCCTTGAATATCGAAAAGAAATCAACACTCAAAACACTGACATGATGAAGGCTAAATCTTACTGGGGAAATAATAGTTCTACTAGGACATGAGGAACCCTAAAAAAACCTCAATTTTAAAGGCAAAACTCAAAATTCAAACCAACACGGACTAAAACAGAAACTCTAGCGGAGGGATTCGGGAAGGACCTGCACCAAAACGTAACAGGTTCTCAGAATTCTGCCAGATTTTGCTGAGCCTATTGCAATGTCTGAGTCATACTCATATCGATGACTTTCTCCCAATGGAACCCAAATTCACGTTCATTTCTAAACAAACATCGCCGATTGAATCCGTATGTGCAGTAAAACAAGGCAGAGTGCAAATCCAATATACCCAGGTGAGAGACATTCACTCCTTAATTTTCATGGTTCTAATGACAGCACATCATATAAATTTGCTCAGTGCTAACTAACATCATTAGAATCAGGAAGATCTGAGGCAGCTTAAAAATGTTTTTTTAGGTTTTACTCTCTTTTCCCGAGCCAAACGCCATCCAAAATGAAACGGGATTGCTGGAAACTACTTAAAAATTACCCAAGAACTCAGAAATTGAAAGAAAAAAGAGAAAAATGTCGAGAGGCATGAGAAGATACCTTAAAGGGCACTCTGTTGACTTCAACCGATCATCGATTCCTAAAAGGTAAATGGGTATCTTTTATTTTTGCAGATATGCGAGAGGATTTGGAAATAGTTCCTTTTTTTCTTTTGTTTTTTTTTCCCCTTTTGATTGATTGGTGGGCAGATTTTGGGAGCATCGTCGTGTGATGGCGAGGGTTTTAGAGTGAAGACAAATTTGGGACGGTTGCCGGCCAATAAAAGTAGAAAGGGGATTAACTCGAAACAGTGAAGAACAATGCTAAATGAACCCTAATGAAGACAATTTACAGGAATGAAGTGAGTGCTTGCCAAATGGAAATTTAGTTTTCTCCAACAAAATTCCACGTAATTGTTATTGTATCAAGAATAGATGCAGGAAAAAGTTGAAGCGGGAGAGGCCAAACTGTGGGA